>JAMPIV010011451.1:0-255000 GCA_024509875.1 Oreohelix idahoensis | reverse complement strand
TACTTTAGCCGTAGACTATGACTCTATTTCATAGTCATGACAGCTAACCCTGGGTATGTATTTTACCAGTTATCCGCTCTGTACTTAGGCAAAGGTTCAACTTCTATATTCACTCTGTTCAACCACTCCCTTAAATCTGTGCAACATTATCCTCATGTAGTCTCTTGGCTATAATTCTGAAAACATTTTCTCTAACTAAAATTGGTGCCTGTAAAAATTCATCTTCATTATTCTCGTTTAATGACAATGTCTCATCTTCTTTGTATAACAGCCCATCCTGGCTATCTGATAATGAAAGTTATCCACTTTCTAAGCTTTAATTGTGCCTTTGCTTCAACATTCTCTTCTGTTACTCGCTCCCTTAAATGTGAGCGTCATTATCTTTACCATCAGATAATACGTGGACTGTATTTCTGAAAACATGTCTCTCTTCATATCTTATGCGTAAATAGAGTCAAGCAGATTTCTCTTACCGTGATTACTCAGAATCCCGTTACTTATCACAGTCCTACTATCACATCTATAAGCTAGCCCTAGGTTTACAAGCACAGTTAAATCTAATATCCAGAATTCCTATCACTAAGATTCTAAAGCTATCTACTTCTGTAGACCTTCTGCAAAACCGCAGATTTCACACTTCTTGAGCGCCCAGCATGGCACGTCTACCCTGGTTGAGGTTTCTGGTCTGTCTGATCTCTTTTCTCCTTCAATTTATTCCCACGATCCTCCTTTCTGTTTACAAGTTGGTCCATTCCTCAGTTCACTCACTTAATCTCACCTTTCACGCTTTTAACCCTACTCTGTCAACCCCGTGAACTGTTTATGTTTACTTCGCTCACATTTCACGTGCGTTTACTCTGCTCTTCTGTTCTCTTGACTGTAAAGGGCGCTAATAATATTGTTATCTCCCTTTGTGGTTTTTGATTAAACGCTATGTTCTGTTACTCTAAGTTTATTGCAAGCGATCATTATGCTAATTATATGAACCAGAACTACGTACATCTAGTAAATATTTAAGTTTAAAATAGTTCTCTCCCTTACTAACTAAGCACATATGTGCTGGGATCTTATCTCCCATCTATAAGACAAATAGTCCACTTTAATAAATTATTCCAATTTGTTAAACCATTTTCTCATACCCTGTTATTTTAACGACCCCAAAATACTGTTCGTCTGACTTAAACTCAGCATAATAATGCTGCAAAGACTCCACGGTGGCACTTGTCCTGATGCGCATTGATCGCTTCTCAGCGTTTTGGCTAAGATCAAAGTGTCTAGGCACAGGGACCAATACAGTGACATTCATGTGTCATTAGGTCCATGATGTCATTGGGTCTTCTTGTGTTGGGACATGGGTCTTGACCAGGGCCGGGTTGAGCGTGTGCCATGCAACCTCATGCGAGGCAAAAAAAGCGACCTCATGCGAGGAAAAAAAAAAAAAAAAAAAGCCTTGATATCCGACCTTTTGGCTAAAACCATTGTGTCTTAGCTAGAGGCGGGGCGTGTGACTCATGCGAGTCTAAAATATGCGACCTCATGCGAGGGAAAAAAAAAATTGGCTAAAACCATTGTGTCTTAGTTATGGGCGGGGCGTGCGACTCATGTGAGTCTAAAATATGCGAGGAAAAAATAATGCGACCTCATGCGAGGAAAAGGAAAAAACACCTGCATTAGATGAATCATTAAGATTAAGACTGTTGGAATTCAGCATCAAATGTAAGGCTAGAAAAGATGGACATTTGAGAGGATGCATCCTTCTTGCATACAACCAGCGAGCTACATGAACAGTTAGCATTCACATTCTTCAACATATACTGAGGGAGACTCAGCATCTATGGGTTTGTCCGGAGTGCAATGATGTCGATTTTGTTCCACAATAACAACAACGTTTTTACTGTCTTTTATGACAGTTCAGTTGTTCAGAAAATACGTTCAGCTGATTCGGTTTACAATCGCGTCTTACCTTGTTAGCACACAGATCTTCTAAAGGAGAGTGTAGGATGTCATTGTGGAAGTAAGACTTGTGCAAGAGCTCACTGTCCAACATGCTCTCTAGTCCAACAGAACACGTACCTCTCAACTTCTCATCAGCAGTCTTGAAATGAAGGAAAATGTCGGAGTGGTTATCGTAATGATATTTATACTATAATTAAAAAACATGCGACTTATGGAACATGGAATATAAGGAGTATTAATAGGGAAAAAAGGAGCTTGTGGAGATGAGGAAAGCGAAACTAGAAATCTTGGCTATAACGGAAACGAAGAAAAAGGGACAATGAGTTATGGATCTCGATGGCAACACGCTGCTCTACAGTGGTATACCCACATCTGAAAGAGCTGAATGGGGCGTGTGTTGCATTGTGGCCAAAAACCAAAAAGATAGTATCAAGGGATGGAACTTTGTCTCGGAGCGCATTATGGTTGTAAAACTAAAAGAAGGAGAAAGCATAGTCAACCTGGTGATAGTGTATGGGCCAAATGAGGATGAGAGAGCAGAGGTCAAGGAGGAATTCTTCGAGCTGCTTCAAAGGACGGTAGATGACTGCCTAGATGAAATTATCATGCTCGCAGATTTCAATGCCAGAGTTGGAAATGACCATGCTAGATGGGGTGGAGTTATCGGAAGATATGGAGAAGATACTCTCAATGACAATGGAAAGTGACAGTGAGCAGAATCTGATCATTACAAACAGAAAGTTTCCCCATAAGAGCATACATGCATACACTAGATGTGAACCAACAAAGAATGAGAAGTCACTGATCGACTATGTCATTGTTAGGAGGCGTGTGTTGCATTGTGGCCAAAAACCAAAAAGATAGTATCAAGGGATGGAACTTTGTCTCTCAGCGCATTATGGTGGTAAAACTAAAAAAAAAAAAAAAGGAAGAAACCATAGTCAACCTGATCATAGTGTATAGGCCAAATGAAGATGAGAGAGCAAAGGTCAAGGGGGAATTCTTTAAGCTGCTTCGAACGACAGTGGACTACTGCCTGGGTGAAATTATCCTGCCCGGAGATGTCAATGCCAGAGTTGGAAATAACCATGCTAGATGGGTTGGAGTTTTCTGAAGGTATGGAGAAGATACTCTCAATGACAATGGAAAGTGACTCCTTAGATTATGCACTGAGCAAAACATGATCATTACAAAAACAAAATTCCCCCGTTAAGCGCATACATGCATACACTAGATGTGAACCAACAAAGAATGAGAAACCAGTGATCGGCTATGCCATTGTTAGGAAGAACTCATTAAAGTAAGTCCGGGATGCTAGAGTCTGGAGGGAGCCAGAGATTGGTTGGAAGTGATCACTACCTGCTAACAAATAAAAGAACAACTGAAGGAGTTGCTCGACCTAGGAATTTCCTACCATCACGCAAGAAACTAAGTAAACGAACAGGAGAAATGAGCATTAAGACCTATAAGCTGAGAGAGCCAGAAGTTAAGACCAGATATCAGGGGCTTATTGCTACAGCAGTGAGAAACACAGAACAACAACCTGATGACCTGGAAACCCTCTGGCTAAAATTCAAGAACATCACAAAGACAGCTGTAGCAGAAGCATGTGGTCAAGTCTGACTTGGGGTGAAGAGAAAGAGGACACCTTGGTGGACAGAAGAAGTTGAAAAGAAAATAAGAGAGAAGAAAATGGCATGGAAACAATACTTAGGAGCTAAAAACACAACAGGACAAATGGAGAAATATAGAGAATATGTGACACTCAGAACAGAAGCAAAGAACAAGGTGCTAGCAGCAAAACAGAAGTCCTGGGAAGAATTTGGAGAAAAGCTAGAAAAAGATGCACAAGAAAACCTGAAATTGTTCTACAAGACCCTAAAGAACACGAGAAAAGCAAAACAGTGCCCTTATAAAATTATAAAGGGCAAGCAAGGCAAATTGCTTACTGCCCCAAAGGAAGTAATGGAGAGATGGAAAGAATATTTCTCAGAACTCCTTGATGCTGAGCAAGGTCAAGCATCAAAAACGATAACCACTAGCACAGAAGAGGGAAATAATGGTGGTGAAGATAGCATGAAGATGGAAGAACTGAAGGCAGCACTGTAGAAAATCAAGATGGGCAAAGCAGCAGGGCATGATAGTATAACACCAGAAATGGTTAAGTACATGGAAGCATCAGGCGACCTATTAATCCTGAGAGTTCTACAGGCAGCTTGGTGCAACAAGTCCATACCAAAGGATTGGGAGATTGACATAATAACACCGATTTTCAAAAAAGGTGACAACCGACAATGTAGAAACGATAGAGGCATATCCCTTTTTAGTGTCCCAGGTAAAATCTACTCTTGAATACTGGAGCAGAGACTCAGACGCCTAGCTGAGCCACAAATGGATGAGGTCCATGTGGCTTCCGAGCAAACCGAAGTACTCACGACCTAATCTTCACACTCAAACAGCTGAGTGAAAAGGCCCTTGAGAATTAGAGTGAGATCCATCTTTGTTTCTTAGATTTGGAAAAAGCGTTTAACAAGGTCCCATGGAGCAAACTTTGGGACTGTTTGGCAAGGAAGAACATTCCATCATCTCTCATTCATGCTATACATAGCTTCTACAAGTCTTGCAGAAATTATGTGAGGACAGACATAAGTCAGAAGAGTTCAGGACCATCACTGGTGTAAGATAAGGTCATATCTTGTCACCTTATCTTGTCATACTCCTCATGACGATGTCATCAAGGTCATTAAGGAGAGAACAAGAAACTATTCAGTGGGGTAATGGAAGATGAGACAGGTCTGTATTTCAGAGCTAGCATTTGCTGATGATATTGCCCTGATTGCTAAATCAGAGGTACATCTTCAATCGTACCTTCAAGTCTGGAAGGAAGAGCTGGAGAAGAACGGGATGGTCATTTGCAAGTCTAAAACAAAAACCATGGTGAAATCACGAGAGGAAAAAAGGCATCAGATTAAGCCGGGAGAACAGGTCCTGGAGCAGGTCAACTACTTTAAATTCTTCGGAGCTGTCATAGACCGGACGGGAGGCATCAAAGAAGAGTTGGCTACCCGAAGAGCGGAAGCTGGGAGATTTTTTTAGGCCATAAATCGAGGATTCCTGAGCAAAAGAAGTTGTTAAGAAGACGAAGATTGCTTTGTACCACTCCACCTATGTCCCAGTCTTGATGTATGGATGCGATTCATGGGCAATGACTACAACCCACAAAATCCAGATCCAAACCTCAGAAATGAGGTATCTGAGGAAGGTGGTTGAAGCAACAAGAAGAGACATGATCCGCACTCAGACGATATGTCAAGGCCTAAAAAACCAACCCCTGCAGACCCAAGTAGAACAGTCCCAACTAAGATGGTTCGGCCATGTATAAAGAATGGGAGAAGATCAGCTACCCCGACAAGCATGGGAAACAAAGAGCCAGGGATCCAGACCTCCAGGAAGACCCAAAGTCCGCTGGGAGGACAACATTAGACAATCTTTGAAGGACCGAGGACTAGAATGGAACCAGGCCAGAAGGAAGACAGCCGATAGGATAGTATGGCGCTCTCTCTTCCAAACCTCTACTCCTCATGGTAGAAGAGGCACGACTAAGTATAACACTGAGCCTTGCGGGATGCCATTCTGTTGCTCGTATGGCTCTGATTCCAGTGGAACAAGAGACGAGAAGAAGATGCTTGAGATGGATAGGACACACATTGATGAAATATGTTGAAAGCATTACAAGGCAGTCCTTGTACTGGGAATCCACAGGATGAGAAAATTAGAGGGAGATTGAAAAACACAAGGGGAAGAGAGCTAGAGACAGAAGTAGAAAGATAATGTTGGGGATGAAATACCTTTAGCTGATAGCACGCGACAGGTGGACTTGGCATGCGTTTGCTGAACGCCTATGCTTCTTGGGGAGATTTTGGGTAATAAATGGATATGATCGAAAAAGCAAAACAAAATAAGAGTAGAAAGGCAGATAAACACCATACTAACAATAAGAACATCTCCCCTTATTACGGCTCTTATTAAACATGGATTCGCAAAACTTACACAATATGTGTGTACGCACGTGCAGACAGCCCACACAGTTCACACCTTTTTAAAGCAGCTTTGCAACTCCAATCTTAGTCAGCAACAAATATGTGTATTGATCTAGCGTGTTCGCGTACCTTGGACAGCGGTAACAGCCGTGCGGCGTGCAACATCTTTTCTGTAACGACACTCGAACCCTACGCCAAGTCGGATTAAACCCATTGATTTTTTTTTAGAAAAAAAAAACCAAAAAACAGTATGTTCCAGTTAGGGAAAGTGCATACAATCATATAGATATAACAAGATAAACACAAGGAAGCCGTGAGCAGTGGCTTTCCTTAGATAGTAAAGGTGATAGCAGATTAACTGACAAAAAAAAGACTGAATTTTGCCGTGCCGTCAGCTGAACACCTTTTAAAGTCTAAAACAGCAGGGACGGCACTTCATCTGTTACTCCTTTCTTCTCTGAGTGAAATCCAGTGCTGGATATGGTGTTATTCTATTCAGCTGAGCGGTAAGTAGTTTTGTTTTTGTTTTTTTTTAATACCAAAGTTATAACCACATTTAATGAGGCTAGAAGTGATGCTAACTTTATCAAAGTTAAAGTCTGGAAGAACTAGAATTTAACTAATTTGTCAAAATTAAGCGCTACGTCGTCTGCTAAAACTCGCTGATTACAATTTTTCAAGGATGAAACAGAAGTTTATAATTAAAATAATTAGAATAGTCTTATTAGCAGGTTTGATTGTTGTAATAGATTATGAATGTGGGGTTTGATTGTTTTAATAGATTTTGAATGTGGGGTTTGACTGTTGTAACTAGACTGTGAGTGTGTGGTTTGATTGTTGTAATTAGAATATGAGTATGTGGTTTGATTGTTGTAACTAGACTGTGACTGTGTGGTTTGATTGTTGTAACTAGACTGTGAGTGAGTGTTCACGTTGTCTAGATAGTGCCCGTGGATAAGTGAATGAAAACTCTGATGATTTTGGCGGGAGAAAAGTGCAAGGATTTGTGAGAAGCTGAGTAGATTGCTATCGTATTGAGACGGAAGGTGGTCTAATGTTTATGAAGCAAGGAAGAGGTAGACGGTGTATTGTCGGGCGAAAGGGCTGTACTTTATCAAACACGACTTTATACGAGCCTGGAAGTGATTATTCATCGTGGGATTGTTAATTGAATGTAAATACTTCGCTTGTTAAATGTTAGCGATTTTCATTGCCGTATTTGTGATTTATGTGTTATCACCAGCGTTACCACTCTGAATTTTGAAGAGAAAAAAAAAACTAGATATCGGCGGGTGATTTTTTGGAGATTTTTGGGCTATTTTGACCGTTTTTCGGCGAAATCTAGGTGACGTCCATGGTTCAATCCCCAGTTGAGGTAGGATTTTTTAGACCGCAAACGGCTCCGAAATCGACCCAGCCTCATGAATTGGGTACCAGAGCAACTCTGGGAAGGTTACGGCGCCAAGATTACCATTGTGTAACTAGTAACAAGCCAGTTTAACAAATGGCAAAAAGACGATTGTGTAGGGTACACATACACTGAGGAGACCAGCTAATAGCATTATATTGCAGCCTTTATATTGGAATCTCCTTGGCTAGAGAGGTAGAAGGTGAGAAAAGCTACACACGGACAAGAGAACACTGAAGAGAAACATGGTATTGATAAAGAAGACATATAGAGACTTGGAATGAAATGCACAGTACATGCAGGTTTGGCGTGAATTTGTTAAAGGTCTAGTCTCAATAGACCACGAAAGGATAGTCCTTGGTCGCTGACTGTCACAGAACGTCTGAACATGCTCTTTTGTGTGATCTCTCACACCTTCAGCCCTACGGCAGTATCATTACTTTTTCTTCATTTTTCTCTCCGATCGCTTACTATTTGGCGTAAATCATGCCTTTTCATTCTTTTTACTCTCTAAGTTGGATTAGTAGAGTGAAGTCTCTAACACTCTACTCCCCTACGGACGTATCTGCTTTACACGCAGAATTGTTTAAGTTCCACAAGGTAAATGCGATAATACCAGGTAATTATACCGGTCATACGCTTATCTATTCTCTCAGTCTGACCATCTTTTGAAACGCGTCGGTCCAACATTTGACCCCAGGTGAAAAGCTGATGACGGTGTTTACATAAGACGGTAAAACGCCAGATCGCTGAAAAGAACCAGATTGTTTGTCTGGGGCTGCCGACGACCGTGTCTGTTTGTCTGGCAGATTACACCGGTGGTAGATGCGTTTATCGCCTTTGCGGGACCATCCCTGGTGATTAATAATCTGTCTGGCTCGTAAACATTGGCGGAAGACATTACGCCAGGCAAACATGGTCACATGTTGTTTGTGAGAGTGCACAAGATGTCACCGGAAATATTACCGCATGATTTGAAAGAGGTCACGCGTTGGAATATTAAATTTAATATTGTAAACACGTGGGGGATTTTTTGAATTAAACACCCCGACCTACATAGTCTAAAGAGATTCCATTGGTTTGAAGTGAGCGCCGGGAAATACATTGAATTTCATTTCAAAACTCGGCGGAAAGACCTTGTGTGATCTGAACTGGAAACTGGAAATATAATCTAGCGAAATCAGAGACACAGAACACAGACAGCTTCGCCACTTCTAACTAGCGACTCCTAGAAGCCAGTGAGACATCGGATTCAGTATTCCTATATTATAGTGTCAGATCGAAGTATTTGGGAAACTTAAAACCTTAAAAGTAAGCCCGCCTTTATAAATACAGTGATTAAAAAAGTTAAGGGACCAGGACTTAAAATACGAAGACTGGAAACCTAGGAATTGGATCACCCGTCATAAGAGAAACTTCCCCAGACCAAGTGTATCGCAGAATACCCGTCGAAATGAAATTACTAGTTTTCCAGGCCAAGTGTTTCGCAGATTCACCCGTCATCAAGGGGATTCAAAATTTCCAGACCAAGTGTTTCGAGAGCCTATAACCTAAATTGCTCGTGTCCATCTTAACCTGCGCGAGGAGATTGTGTATTCCCAAAACTTTGGGTTCGTGGTACAAGACTACTTGTAGTTACAAGCTATCAGACGGTTCAAAGTACTGACATTACTATGCCACTGGTATGAGAGAAGTACACTCATCACCAAGAAGTGACGAAAACCAGGCGACAGGACTCACCTAGAGTTAAGTTTTCTTGTAAAAAAGGCGAAAGCAACGGACCTTGATAAATCCTCATTTACGTCTCAGTGATGAAAACTTGTATTTACAGCAAACTTCACCATTCCCTCCTTATTTTAACTGTTAAAAACTAATTATTTTATTAAATTTGTTACATGTTGTTTTAAAACTAAACAATCATAGTCGATTCAGTTTTTATATGTATGAAAGCGAACGTTTGAGCAAGATTCTTTAAAACATACATCTATATATATACATAGATATATCTGCATCCATAGAGCCATTACTTATAAGAGGAATTACGCTTGGTTACACCAGCTGGACCAACGGGCTGATCACCCGTTTGCCAGTCACTTCGATTACGGAAACAACAGCAAATGGATTGATTTGCCGTTGCCCTAAAGACGCCAATAGGCGTGATGGGAAACAATGGCAAAGAAAACATATCTGCTGTTGCCCTAAGACGCCATTAGGCGTAATGGCCACTGACTGCTTTGACGGTCGGTGGCTAAGGACGGAAGAAGAAGAAGACACCAGCTGGGGGCTTGAACGGGCCAGAACACTGTCTAAATCCTTAAAAAAAAGGCGACGGACAGATATAAGTTAACAATTGTTCAGCCCTATGCAACATCTACCCTTCCAAGATGGAGGTGAAATTCTTTTCTCACCTTAGACGCCGAAAGAAAAACATCAGGAATGTGTATATTTTGATGGATAGTACCATGTTATGTTAAATTATAGAATAAAAGATACATCAGAGTATCTAGTGGTGTAGATATTTTCCTATAACTGACCTCGAAACCCTCGAATCGGTCTGTTGGATAGGAGGGTTGATCAGAGAGTTAACAAGTCACTATCGTAAAACAAGCGATTGTTACCGAAACAGAACCAGGCTCGACAGTAAACATGACTCATTCTAATATCTTGGGGGCTAAGGAGATTTTCAAAATTGGATACTGGAATGTAAGAACTATGTATCAAGACGGAAAATTGGAAGAAGTAATTAAAGAAATGGATAATTATAAGTTGGACATATTGGGTGTCAGCGAGTGTAGATGGACGGGGAAAAGCATAAAATATATTTCAGAAGAAAAAAAGCAAATTATATACTCTGGTAATAATGATAATCGTCACACAGAGGGAGTAGCCATCTTAATGACACAGAAAGCAGCAGCATCGCTTATCAGCTGGGTACCTATTAATGAGAGGCTAATATTAGCTAGATTTCAAACAAGATTTTTCAAGCTCTCAATTGTACAATGTTATGCACCAACTAACGACGCTCTTGATACCACAAAAGATGACTTCTATGAAGCACTTCTAAGTACCATCAACACAATACCCAAGCATGACATAATAGCAGTCATGGGCGATTTTAACGCCAAAGTAGGTGACAACAACGATGGAGTACAAAGATATCTCGGTACTCATGGCATAGGCTGTATGAATCAAAATGGCGAAAGACTTCTAGAACTTTGTGAAATATCAAACCTCGTTGTGGCAGACACCATCTTTCCACATAAGAATATCCACAAGATAACATGGAATTCACCTGATGGCAGAACTAAGAACCAGATAGATCACTTCTGCATAAGCTCAAAATTTCGCTCATCAGTTCAAGACGTCAGAGCATACAGAGGTGCAGAGATCGGAAGCGATCATAACCTCTGCATAGCTAAACTGAGAATTAAACTGAAGAAGTTATACCAACCGAATAAAAATAGAAGAATAGATGTACACAGACTGCAATCAAATGATATAAAGGAGAAATATAATGTCAAAATGAACAACTATTTCGATGCTTTAGGCAAAATTGACAACGATATCACCACCAAGACAATCGATACTAAATGGGAACAACTGAGAACAGCAATGACAGAAGCAGCTGTAGCGACCACCGGATACCTAGTACATAAAAAGAAAAAATGGATGAGAGAAGATACTTGGGATAAAATACAAGAAAGGAAAACAGCAAAACGTAAACTACTAGCGGCAAGTACACATAATGCAGTTGAATCTTGCAAACTAACTTATAACTTGTTAAATAAAGAAGTGAAGACAAAAACTCGAAGAGATAAAAGACATTTCATCAATGAACTGGCCGTAGAAGCTGAAAATGCTGCAAGAACTGGTAATAGTAGGTGCCTTTATAAAATTACAAAACAACTATGTCACCAGCCTACTGCTATGGAAACACCTGTTAAAGGTAAATTAGGGAATTCAATACCAACAGAAAAAGAACAAATGAAGAGATGGGCTGAGCACTTCATGGAGGTGCTAAACAGACCACCACCAACAGTAACACCTGATTTTAATAATGAAACACCCACAACCACCTTGCCAATAACTTGCGATGAATTCACGCTGGACGAGATCAAACAAGCCGTTAAAAGATTAAAAAATTTTAAAGCTGCTGGAGTTGACGAAATTTCAGGCGAAATGATTAAAGCAGTTAATGACAACAACCTCTTGAGAATTTTAGATATTATAAATGAAGTATGGAGAGAAGAACAACCACCACAACAATGGAAAGACAGTATTATTGTAAAGTTACCGAAGAAAGGTGATCTATCAGACTGTAATAACTGGCGTGGTATATCTCTATTATCAGTACCTGGAAAATTATTATGTTGCATGATGTTAGAAAGACTTAAATTGCATGCTGACGAAAAGATCAGAGAAGAACAAGCGGGTTTCAGGCCGAAACGATCATGTATTGATCAAATATTCACACTAAGAACAATTATAGAAGAATCAGTGGAAATGCAATCGCCACTTATTATCACCTTCGTCGATTTTCAAAAAGCCTTTGATAGTCTACACCGCCCATCATTGTGGAAGATACTTACAATCTATGGTTTTCCAACAAAATATGTGAATATAATCAAAGCGCTGTATGACAATGCAAGATGTTGTGTTAGAACAAATAAAGGGAATACAGAATGGTTTACAGTAGAAACAGGGGTGAAACAAGGCTGTATTATGTCACCACTACTTTTTGGAATAGCTATTGATTGGGTTATGAGAAACTATACCCACAATGAACAATTAGGTATAAAATGGACAAATGAAAAATTCCTGGGGGACCTGGATTTTGCAGATGATTTAGCATTCTTAAGTTCAACACCCAGACAATCCCAAGAAGCAGTAAATAATTTATGTCATCTCTCGGTTAAAATAGGTCTCCAAATAAATGCCTCTAAAACTAAAGCTATGAACTTTTCTAACGAGACCTTTGATATCATCTTGAACGGGGAAAAACTACAGAAAGTTGAAAGTTTCAATTATTTAGGCAGTAAAATGACTCAGGATGGTGACACAACAAGAGAAATCCATACTAGAATTGCTTTGGCAGCTAGCGCCTTCAATAGATTATCTAACATTTGGAAATTACGATCATTGAATATACATACCAAGCTTCGTCTGTTTAATTCAAATGTTATCTCAGTGTTAACATACGGCTGTGAGAGTTGGAAAATAACAAAATCATTGGAGAACAAGCTGAATACATTCGAGAACAAATGAACTCATGAACATCAGTTGGAAAGTATTCAAGACTAATCGACAAATAAGAGAAGACTCTAGGCAAAAATATGTCTCCGACTATATAAGGAAAAGACGATGGTCATATATCGGTCATGTCCTACGAATGCAAAACAACAGAATACCACTACAGGCGCTCACTTGGGTTCCTGAGGGTAAGAGGAAAAAAGGAAGACCAAAAGAAACACTCAGAAGAACAATAATAAGAGAAGGAAGAACGTTGGGCCTAAATAATGTGCAAGAGCTAAGAGGAGTGGCGTCACAACGAACAACCTGGAGAGCACTGGTTTCTGCCTTATGCGCCGTGTTTGGTGCTTAAAGAATTTATTATTATTATTATTATGCAACATTGTTCTTGACTTCTGAATTATCTTGTGAAAACTCCCTTAAGTAGAAGTGCCATTAACCTTCTATCTACATCTCTGCCAAGAGTAATCTTGTGTGAAGGTAGACACCTTTGACGACCCAGTTTAGATACTCTTGAGTTCTGGCCACTGTTGGACCACTACTGCAAAGCAGGGGAGGCAATCTGTGACACTAACTGACAAAACAGTCATGGTGAAGATGTGGCCAACCTAATTCCAGCGTCTACCCGCTATTATGGTGCGCATGTCTTCTTGGTGGCTCCGAGTTAGCAGTTCTTGGTGATGTTCGGCCAGAAAATGCGAAGAATTTTATGTAGGAAGGTCGTGTGGGAAGTGGATAGTTTGGACATATTCTTTTCTTTGCTGTTCAGCACTCCGCACCGTTCAGAAGTAAAGAAATTACGCGATCCTCATATATTTTTAATGTCGTGTTTGTGCTGTACTGGGAAGATTTCCAGATGTTGTTTAGATTGGCAAAGGCTATTCTGGCTTTATTCGTTCAGTTTATGATATCCTTGCGTGTTCCGACATCTGGTGTTACTGTGCTTCCTAAGTATGTAAATGTGTTTGTATTTTGTAGCTTATTGTTCCTTACTTTTATGGGCACATGATTTTTACATTGAGTGTCTTTTTGTTTTTTTTTTTTCTTTTTTTTTCGTGCGCCCGCTATTACTCGAGGCAAATCTCAGGTTAGTATGTCTAACCTGAGGCTGATTTTTACGTGAGTATCCCTTTTTGTGTGTACAGAGACCGGTGTCCCTCGCCATTCAGGCAGATACTCGTCGGTTTCGGAGGTACCCATTTGAGCTGGGTCGGCTCAGGAGCCGCCAGTCCCTGGTCGACGACACTACTTCAAATGTTCTCACCAGGGCTCGAATTAATCCAGTCCAAATCCCGGTCGACGATAAATCTTCAAATGTCTTCGCCCCGGTTTGATCCTGGGTCGCCCGGTCGCCAACGCAGTTTGGTAACCACTACACCAGCGCGGCTCCCAATGAGTGTCATGACTTCAGTCGTCTTAAGGTTAATGTTTAGTCCCACATATTGACTATGTTAAATTCAGGCAGTCTGTTTCTTCTTGAATGTGTTGATGCTGGTGTCCGAATAGTGCAGTGTCATCTGCGTATTCTAGATCCTCCAGTGTAGAGGAAAGATTGTGGGATTTTTCCATTGCTCGTTACATGATGCTTCGACAATGACTAATATGGGGACTAGAAACATTCATATTTTATTTACATACGAACTCATGGACAGGAAATTACATTTTAAGGACACATATTTTGTTTTCTTTCTGGGTCGCAAGAAAATAAACATTGGTTACAGTTGAAATTCTCAAGCTGAATTGGTAAAGGGTTCCATGCTCAACTCCCTTCTGCTGACTTCATCCAGTTTTATAATTGTATAACTGGGCGCGTGCGCAGAATAGACGGATTCTTCTTCATTGGCTTTTATATAATAACTTTTATCTCTGTTTTGTTGTCTGCTTCAGGCTTCTCTCATTGCCAGATAGTTTTTCCGTAACAGGGGTTAATGAAGGCCATACTGCCAGTCTGTTCCTGTCATGGAGGCGACATTCTTGATGGACGTGCTCTAGTGTTTGATTTCCCTAAACGGGCACGTGTTTGTCTGCCAGATTTTGTTTGTTGCACAAAGACGGATGTAGTAAAATTCAAACTGATTATAGGACATCACATGACTTCAAAGAACAAAAATAGCACAAGGAACACACAGAGCCAGATATTACAGAAGCAGACGACTATTGCCAAGAAGAAATCAGGTGCTAACAAGTTACAAGTTAGGAACCGTCGATTACAATCTACAATACCATGTGGTTAATAAACTAAATAGCAGGATTGAAAAGTTATGACAAGATTACCGATGTCGAACAGATGGAAATAACCGGATACATAAAGTTGGAGCAACATGGTGATAATACTACAGCTTGCTGAGAAATCTGATGGTTACTGCTATTTCTATTTGATCAGCTTTGTGGTGTCAGTAGTAGTGGTTGCCAATCACTGATAAGGATTTAAATTCAAGTTAATTCGTGATAGCAAAATATGAATACAAGCGGTAAGAGGAACTTTCATTGCATTGTGAAATTTATGGTTTTTTTTTTTTAAATTTAAAAAAAAACCAAGTCCAACATAAAAATATGAATCTTCAACTCAAATATCAAGTCAGTACTATTGTATGGCTGTGAAACATTGAGAACAACAAAAGCAACAATCAAAAAGCTACAGACATTTATAAATCGTGTTTGGGTAGAACAGAAGGATTGAAGTGATATGACAAGATCACTAATGTGGAACCTATGACAAGATCACTAATGTGGAACCTATGACAAGATCACTAATGTGGAACCTATGACAAGATCACTAATGTGGAACCTATGACAATATCACTAATGTGGAACCTATGACAAGATCACTAATGTGGAACTAATGACAAGATCACTAATGTGGAACCTATGACAATATCACTAATGTGGAACCTATGACAAGATCACTAATGTGGAACCTATGACAAGATCACTAATGTGGAACCTATGACAAGATCACTAATGTGGAACCTATGACAATATCACTAATGTGGAACCTATGACAAGATCACTAATGTGGAGCTAATGACAAGATCACTAATGTGGAACTGATGATAAGATCACTAATGTGGAACTAATGACAAGATCACTAATTTGGAACTAATGACAAGATCACTAATGTGGAACCTATGACAAGATCACTAATGTGGAACCTATGACACGATCACTAATGTGGAACTAATGACAAGATCACTAATTTGAAACTGATGACAAGATCACTAATGTGGAACTAATGACAAGATCACTAATGTGGAACTGATGATAAGATCACTAATGTGGAACTGATGACAAGATCACTAATGTGGAACTGATGACAAGATCACTAATGTGGAACTGATGACAAGATCACTAATGTGGAACTAATGACAAGATCACTAATGTGGAATTGATGACAAGATCACTAATGTGGAACTGATGACAAGATCACAAATGTGGAACTGATGACACGATCACTAATGTGGAACTGATGACAAGATCACTAATGTGGAACTAATGACAAGATCACTAATGTGGAACTGATGACAAGATCACTAATGTGGAACCTATGACAAGATCACTAATGTGGAACCTATGACAAGATCACTAATGTGGAACCTATGACAAGATCACTAATGTGGAACCTATGACAAGAACCAAATGCCAGTTTAACATGAGGTGAGAAGAAGACACTGGCAATGGATTATACATACACTTAGGAAACCTATTGATAGCATTACAAGGCAGTCCTTATTCTGCATCCCCCCGGGTAACAGAAGTAGAGAAAGGCCGAAGAATGGAGAAGAGAACTGGAGATAGAAATGAAAAAGATAAAAAAGACATGGACAATCCTTGAGCTGATGGCACTGGACACGAGATTCTAGCATGTGTATTTTTTTAAAAGCTTACAATATTTGGGAAGATAAATGGCAACATGACGTGTAGAGTCATAGAAATGGTAACTTCGCTTTAGGTTTATACCATTTATTGCACGCCACAAAACAGTCATGATATTTATGTCATCACCAGCATAGTATAACGAATGCAGCATTCAAAATCATATTAACTGATAGTCATGTAGGATTCAATACTCAATAGTTGTATTGTAAACAGATATCATAAAGTTCTGGTTCGTGAAGCTGTATAAATAATATATATAACTTCTGCAACAGTGTCAGCTGCAGATCTTCAATGTTCATAGACAACAATAAATGCTCCCTTTCATTTTTGGTGGCCATATGTTGGTTTGCTCTGATACCAGCTATCAAGGGGTCAACAAACCCAGACATCATCATCAAGCTTTCAACATTACAGTTTCAACTCAACACCTCAATGTTTGATGAAAGATTTTGAAAGTACCCGGCGTTGCTGAAAGTTGGAAATTGTTTCAAAATACCCGGCGTTGCTCGTCAAGTTGGCAGTTTTCCTGATCTGTTAGGAAGAAGGACAAGTGCCGTAACAACTGTTCCGGTCTCAGAGGTACTGTTGCAGATTCAGAAGGTCAAGTGCTCAAGTCAATTTGTAGAATTCAGAAGGTCAAGTTCAGAAGCTGTTTCCTGTCAGAAGCTCATTTCCTTCGTCATGGCAGTTTACGAGAGCAGATATGGATCAACGTTGGATCATTGTCCTAAGAATGCTGATCACATCCTGTTCTGAACTGTGCTGACGTTTTGGATACATAGAAGTTAAGTGGCCTGTTTTGTTTGTGAACTGTGCCCTTATGTTCTAGCTGAGCCTTCTAAATTCTTTCACACTTTTTGCTATTTGTTACATGTTATATGTTATTTGTATTTGTATATTTATATGTTTATATTCAGCGGGTTTTTTCGGTTGGGCGGTGTCTTTCAGTGGAAGATACCACGTCACAGAGGTTCTACTGTTAGCGTTTCGTTAGGGACTGTGCGAATTTCCTACTGTGAAATTTGCTAGCGACAATCGTTGCTATATCTGTTTAGTTGTGACGAGTTGTGCTTTATTTTCGTTTTTTTGTATATTTTTTTTCCTCTCTTTCTTTCTGTTTTTTAGTTTCGATTTCAATTGTTTGTATTTGTAGGTCTCCTCTTTTCTATTATTCAGTTCTTTACGTAAATTTTTGTGTATACACTGTAGCGTCATTTGTTTGTCATATCTTCGCATTTTGTCATCACATTCTTTGTGATATTTCTTTTTAGTTTCGCTGTTTATTTATTTGACTTATGCGAATGTTTTCGTATTGTTTGATCTTTGTTATTGTTTACATTGACTCTGATCTTTGTTATTGTTTACATTGACTTTGATCTTTGTTGTTGTTTACATTGACTCTGATCTTTGTTGTTGTTTACATTGACTTTGATCTTTGTTATTGTTTACATTGTTGGTGACCTTTGTTATTGTTTACATTGTCTTGTTATTGTTTGCATAGTTCTTGCATAGTTAGCTTTCACTATTGTTACATATATGCTCATGCACTATTGGTCTATAGTGCATTTATCATAACTAACTGGTGGTTTTTTGCTTATGCACTATTGTAGTGCAGTTATGATAAATAACTGATGGTTATGCACTGATTTGGGTAGTGCACTGATAATTAAGAGGTGACTTGTGATATTATTATACATTTGATAATACAAGTTGGTGTCAAGTCTTGTTTCCCACAGAGATTGGAGTAAACATAGTGATTATACAAGCACTTTATTAAGTCTTGTTGCTATTAAGATTGAAATAAGATAATTAATTATTTCAGGTTCTGTACTCACATTTTAGACATCATGTCTACATTTGAGTACTTTATTGAGCAGGGTAAAGCCCTTGGGAAGACAGGTGATAAATTAGAAGAATTTGCGACTGTTCAATATGCCAAGGCATTGAAGTCGGAAGAAAAGAAAATGAAAGAACAAACTGAACAAAAGAGAATAGATGCTGAGATAGAACAAAAGAAACTGCAGATGCAGGTGGATGAGAAAAGATTACAAATGGAAATGGAAAAACAAAAAAGAGAAGCAGAATCTCAGGAGAAGAGACTTCAGGCTGAGGCTGAAAATAAGAGACTGAAAAAGAGGCTGAAAATAAGAGACCTGAAATAGAGGCTGAAAATGAAAGATTAGAACTACAGGCTAAGGCTGAAGAAAGAAAGTTACAGGCTGAGGCTGAAGAAAGAAGGTTACAAAGAGAAGCTGATGAGAGAAAAGCAAAAAATGGAGCATGAAGAAAAAAACTCATAGCTTTAGAGTTAGAGAAGTTAAAGTTATTGAACGCTGGTAATGCTAATGATGCAAATAAGGTGTCAGATAAGACTAATGCTAAGGATTTCAAGCTTAATCTACCAGCATTTAATCCCTCAATCGATGATATAACATTTTATCTAGATAGATTTGAAAGTGCATGTAATGTGCATAATATAGATAAAACATTATATGTTTATCATCTGTCCAAGATACTTAGAGGTGATGCTTTGACTTTGTTGAGTATGGTAGATGTGCCTGACAAAAACAACTATGAGGTTGTCAGGGCGGCATTGTTAAAGAAGTACCAACTTAACGAGGACGGATATCGTCTTAAATTTAAAAACATGTTACCAGAAACTGGAGTTGAATTCTCTGAATTCATCTCAAGCATACGTCTTACTTTTTTACGATGGATTGAGTTGTCTAAGACAGAAAGTACATTTGAAGCCCTCATGGACTTACTACTTAGAGACAAGGTCATGTCTTCTGTTAATGAAGCTTTTCTTTCTTTTCTTCATGAGCGTAAGCCTAAAAACATAAAAGAAATGGAAGAATACTGTAGCCAGTATGTTACTGCGCATCCGCACATAACCATTAGCAACTCTAAGGTGAAAGAAGGTCTGCCAGTTGCTTCGGCAGCACCTTATGGCCCAAATTTTATGCGTAAATTTCAGGGTAGCCAGCAAAATTTCAATAAAAAGAGTAACCGTAATTATGCCCAGAATCATAGTAATCAATTCCAGGGTGATTCTTCTTCCCAGAACTGGAGACATCCTAATACTACACGTTATTCTACTCCGGTTAACTTTAGAAATTTCCACAAAGGTAATCGGCATAGCGGGAAATATTTTTTGCAGAGACCTCAATACCAAGATAATAGAGGTTCTCAACAGCATAGAGATGGTAATGACAGTTATGGAAACTGGAACTCAAACCAGGATAAAAATTACAGTAGGGACGTTAATGATAATTGCAGAGGCAATAATGGTCGCGGTAGATCGCAACATAAGAGAAAAAGATATCAACAGACAAACTCTGTTCAACAAGAATCTCAGGGAGCAGATAAACAGATTAATAGTGATAAAGACCATAATGCTATCGGATGCTCATCTTTTGATTTTGGTAGGGCAAATAAATGTATCCAATGCAGTACTTTATTTGATCCGAAGACCGTTAGTACTCTAAGCTGTGGTCATCCTTTGCCCGCTCTTCCTGCTAATGTTGCTCATGATGGGAGAGGTTCTCTTATATTACATAAGGGGCTTGTAAATAGTAATCCAGTCTCGGTGTTGTTTGATTCTGGATGTACTACTGTCGGCGTTAGGCAATCTCTTGTAGATCCATCCTTTGCTACAGGAAAGATCATCAAATGTGTCACATTTGGTGGCACGGTGGAAAAATATCCTACTGCCATAATACATATTGCTACTCCTTTCTTCACGGGAGAGGTCCACGCGTGTCTACTTCCAAACCCTATTGCGGACCTTATTATTGGTCGTATTCACGGAGTTAGGGAATGTACCCCACAGCAGATCGCTGTTTGGGAAGAGCAAAACATTGAAGCTACCAATGCGGTGGTCACAAGAGCACATGCTCTGGATCCACCTCAAACTTCATTAACTAATAATGATGAAGTAAATGACCAAGATAGTCACTTGACTATTACACGTGACTCATTTATCAAATTGCAAGAAGAAGATCCTTCTTTACAAAAATTCTTCATTCTAGCAAAAAAAGGTGATTCTAATCAAAATACTAATAGAAAGTCTTGGATTTCTATGAAGAACGGCGTACTTGTACGTATAGTACAAGACTCGACTACGTCCACTCATTCACAAATTCTTGTGCCTAAGAGCATGAGATTGCAAATATTGCAACATGCTCATGACTCGCAATGTGCTGGACATATGGGTTTTTCCCGTACAAAGTCGAGAGTTCTTGCGGCTTTCTTTTGGCCATTTGTGAGCAAGGACATACGAATGTACTGTCGCTCTTGCAAAGTATGTCAGGAGGTCAAATCTAAAGGACCACGACATGCTGCGCCTATCCAGGCTGCTGACATCCCTATTCGCCCTTTTCAAAAAATGGCAATAGATATTATCGGTCCTTTTAGAATTAAGTCGGCTAGAGGACATCAATTTATTCTTACATGTGTCGATATGTGCACACGTTGGCCAGAGGCAATACCTCTCAAGAGCATCTCAACTGCTGATATCGCAGACGCTCTTTGGCTGATATTTTCTCGCTTGGGTTTTCCCGGAGAAATATTGTCAGACCATGGCACTCAACTTATATCAGACACTATGTCACAGGTAATGTCTATGCTACACATTAAAAGGTCTCTCAGCAGTATCTATCACCCAATGTCTAATGGGTTGGTCGAACGTTTAAATAGGACTCTGAAAACTTTACTTGGTAAAATAACTGAGGATCATCCTCAGGATTGGGACAGGGTCTTACCCGCGGCTCTCTTTGCGTATAGAGAGGTCCCCAATGAACATACAGGGTTTTCCCCTTTTGAACTTGTCTTTGGCGCGCAACCGCGCGGCCCTATGTCTTTACTTCACGATCTAATCACTGCCGATAATATTAGCGATGAGACTCAATCTTCTTATGAGTACGTCATTGCTCTTAGGCAAAAGATCATCGAGGCATGCAAACTAGCAACTTCGTCTTCCGAATTTGCTAAAGAAAAGGCAAGGCAGTTTGCAAATAAGAATAGATGTCTACGACAACTTTGTCCAGGTGACAAAGCTCTCGTTCTACTTCCTTCAAGGGAGAACAGACTTCTAATTGCATGGAAAGGTCCATATGCAATAGTCTCCAAAATTTCTGATGTCGACTATGTTGTCGATATTGACGGAAAGCATAAAACTTTCCACATAAATATGCTCACGGAATTTTATGAAAGACCTGACTATTTGCAGCCTATTTTCCAGGCTACGGACAATTCTCAAGCACCTCATGGTCAGTACTCATCTCTGTCAGTTATACAGGATGAGGAAACTACTTTTTCTGATGTCAATCTTCCTCTTTCTATGGTCCCACTTTATTCTACGGAATCTTGGAAAAACGTGACCGTTTCTCCAAATCTTTCCGCTGAGGAACATCGACAAGTTTCTTCGATGTTGCAAACATTTCAGGATGTTCTTACAGACATCCCGGGACACACACATGTCATTGAACATGACATTGTGCTAACTGATCACAATCCTATCAGAGTCAGACCCTATCCAATACCTATCCATTTCCAGTCTCAAGTCGAAAAAGAATTGGATGAAATGATACGTTTGGAAATCATTGAACCATCCACTTCAGCATACTCTTCGTCTATGGTTATTGTTCGAAAGAAGGATAATAACATTCGCATTTGCGTAGATTATCGCAAATTGAACCAAGTTACGAAGTTCGACGCTGAACCTATGCCTTCATTAGAAGAGCTACTCAATAAACTTTCTAATTCTAGATTCTTTACCAAACTAGATGTGTCTAAAGGTTATTGGCAAGTCCCGCTAACTGAACGTGCCAAACCTTTTACAGCTTTTTCTACACCTAGGGGTTTATTCCAATGGAATTTCATGCCTTTCGGTCTTATGAACGCCCCTGCTACATTCGTACGCATGATGCGGTGAATTCTCGCATATCGTACAGATGTCATAGCATACCTAGATGATATCTGTCTATTCAGTGATTCCTGGGAAGATCACTATTTGGGTTTATACGAATTACTGTCTACTCTTCGCGAGTATAACTTGACTGCAAAACCCTCTAAAGCCTTTATAGGATTTAGTGAGATTTCTTTCCTAGGTCATCGTGTTGGTCGTGGTCTTTTAAAGACAGAGGACCACAATGTTTCAAAAATACTTAACATTTCGGTCCCTAAAACGAAGAAACAAGTAAGGAGTCTATTAGGTTTGATCCAATTCTACGGACGATTCATTCCGAATCTGTCCTCCATTATGGCACCGCTTTCTACTTTATTGAAGAAAGGGTCGCCTAATCTGATCCGCTGGTCTAAAGAATGTCAATCCTCATTGGACCAGGTTAAAGCCCTATTTTCATCTCCACCTATTCTTAGGTTACCTACTATTGAGAAGACTTTTGTTCTTCGAAGTGACGCCTCGTCAACTGGGATTGGGGCGGCACTAATGCAGGAGTATTCTGATACTCTGCATCCAGTGATGTATATCTCTAGGAAATTAAATGCTGCAGAAAAGAATTACTCGGTTTTAGACCGTGAGTTATTGGCTATGGTATGGTCTATTCTGAAGTTACAAAGATTTCTTCTAGGCGCACATTTCATTGTGGAAACCGACCAGAAAGCGCTTACTGCTATTCAGAGCAAAAACTTGAAGAGCTCGAGGTCCACTCGTTATGCCATAGCTCTTCAACCATTTCATTTCTCGGTTCGAGCTATCCGTGGTTCGGATAATGTGATGGCAGACATTCTGTCCAGATGCCCACACGATTCCACATGATTCTTCTGTCATATATATATATATTTCCTGATATACAGTCCAATATTATAATGACATGTTAGTAGATTTTTTCTCACTTTTTTGAGGGAAATTTATAACATTGTACCATGTAATTATCTAAGAAGGCTTAGTTAGTGATATACGGACCAAAAGATCACTCGGCCACATTTAAATAATATATTTGCATAATTGTATTAAGAGATTTACCAGTTGTCTTTAAGATTTGTGTTATTGATATTTTCGCAGCACATCATTGAAGTCTGCGAGATTATGTCCATTGTGGAACTTTGAGGATATCAAGTCCTGTCCTAGATTGGGAGCGGATGATGTCCACATCTTCTATTGCTTGTTTATGTCAACAAAGAACAACATTGTATTACTTATTAATTACTGATGCATTATATAATGTAATAAAATAGTGCGGTATATTAATATATTACACCGCTGTTTGCACAACACATTATATGATATCATAATAATATATTTAATTTCATATATTGGTATGAGAGTAATTTGACTTTTATTATGATGTTGCCATCATGGTGGCTTGTGTTGGTGGCACCTTCCTGGAATATATACGCGAATACTTAGATAAATTTATTCTCTAAGGACCTGGGATATGATCTCAGTTTCGCTCCAAGTGTTGAGCTATTTTGTTAGGTATATATCCGCGCATCATACGTGCGTTAGGAGCCTAGATTTTTCCGGCTCCAGGATTTAAAAAAAAGAATGTTTCATTTTTTTTTTCCGGGAGGGTGCGGTAATGTTACGCACAAATAATTACTTTTTCCAAAGTCTTTGTATGATCATTTTTCGTATGTATGATCATTTTTTGACTGAAATGTGTATTATGTTTTTTACAGTCAGAGGGACATAACCCGAGTTATTGAGACTACAATTTTTTAGGAGTTTGCCTTCTCTTGTATAGAGACACGTTCGGTCTATAATTTCTTGAACGAAGCGTGACCATATCTCCTTATTTGGTAGTATCAGTCAACTGTTGTAGATGTCTGAAACCTGTCTTAACGCTTCTGTTCATGACCATAAAAGGCGCGACTGGGTAAGACTTTTATCTCGAATGTTCTTAAAATCGCTTTGTGTGAATTGATACTCACGTAGATGAGTTCTGCGCATGTCAAAAAACTGGGAGTTCGTTCTGTGTGTTCCGCCCAGCTGGGGAGTTTAGAAATGGTCTGAGTAGCGAGCGGACGCAACCTGCGTCTTGTGATTTTCTGAGGGAAATACATTGTCTTTGTGAGTTAGTTAACTAACTAGACTATTTCCCAGTATTATTCAAGCCTGCCTGGAGGCATATGTTCGTGGTTGATTTCCGAAGAAAGGTAATTCCTCTTGTATCGAACTTTTTGCTATCATCTAGAAGTTCGTCATTTTGTCGCTCCTTGCTCGCCTGTGTGATTTAATATGGAGAGGTACTTTGACTAGGATTTTCGCCACCGGTATCTTTATACCTGAACTAGTTATATATATATGGGTCGCTCTAGACCAACAAGACTATTGTCTGTGTTCCAGGATTCGTTATATCAGAGATCACGTCCAAGTCAGATGGTTAGACTTAGAAACGTTATAAAGGTCGGTTTGACCTGTATGCCCAGTATGCTATTCACGTGCAGACAGTAAACGGACTTATTGTATACATCTGATCTGCTAGCATCAGAAAGGGAGCATTTATTGTTGTCTATGAACATTGAAGATCTGCAGCTGACACTGTTGCAGAAAGTTATATATATTATTTATACAGCTTCACGAACCAGAACTTTATGATATCTGTTTACAATACAACTATTGAGTATTGAATCCTACATGACTATCAGTTAATTATATTGTTGAATGCTGAATTTCTTGAAACTATTAAACTGTGATGTCTTATGACGCATATACACAATAACTGTCATTGCTGGCTACAAAAATTGATTTCAACGTGCCTTATCACGCTGATTGACTGATTGAATGAACTCGTGACTTGGTCTTAATGTGACCATTGAAGAAATCTAGCCTCAAAGCCATACGAGCCTGTCTGACCGGGTGGACAGTTGACGATTGAGAAGGAAAGTTATATATTTATTTTTACTGAATACAAAACTATTGTTATTACATATTGTTTGAATGCTGAATTTTCTTGTGAAACTATTAAACTGTGATCTTATGATATACACAATAACTGTCATTGCTGGCTACAAAAATTGATTTCAACGTGCCTTATCAATGAACTCGTGACTTGGTCTTACTGTGGAATTGCCAAAGCCATACGAGCCTGTCTGACCGGGTGGAAGCTAATTCTGAGGATCAGATTTCCTACTGTTGTTATGTTCAGTGTGACGAAACTGATGGAATGAATATCTCAGAACTTTACCTGACAGATCTTTTACTCGTGGCATGATTTAAAACAAACAAAACATTATTTTAAGTGCTCCAACATTGAATTAAATATTACATGTTTGGAATAAATACATAATAAATAAGTAAATAAAGGTAATTAACAGGTACTCGTTGGACATAAAGGGTAACACTAGACAACAGAAAAGAAAATAAGAGTGATAGGCTTACCGGGAATCGAACCTAGGAACAACCAGACGGCGCCATCGCCTTGCTGGGACAGTACATCGTGAATGGACGCTGAGCCAATTTCGCACCCCCAAAAAAGTGCATTATTGGCTGAGGTCATTATCGTGACACTCACACAACTATGGTATAGTTCCCGTGGACGACCCAGACAGTTTTAAAGACGCAATCACTAATATAACTTTCCTATCAGCAAGTATAGACCAAATAAAGGCCGAAATGCTTGTGTCCAGTAATGTGTAGTGGAAGACGAATAACATAGAATAGACGGGTAGGTTGAAGTTACGGAATTACCTTTATTTATTGACTTATTTATTTACTATCCACAGGACTCAGGTTTCCTTCATTATTTATTTATTGAATAAATACATACAATGACTTATCTACATTAAACATACGCACTAACACGCCTAAAACAAATATTCATGGTAAAGGACTTTTGAGATTCTTAAATACTATGTCATCAACAGTCACACTATCTACAAGAAACGTTCAAGAACCTGATTGGATTTTCCCACGGCGCTTAACGGCAGTAGAGAAGATACAGGTGACTCGTACATTACAGCAATTGAAACTGGGAGGTCGAGAAATATGCCTTCATGTCCCTGTATAATTTGTCATGACCTTTCCATGTCTTGTTTATTACCATCTAGCTAAAGTTCCTCCATTTCTCCTACCCTATTTATTCAAGAACACGAACTGCCATGTAATGTTATCAGTTGGTTTCTTCCATGTGTGCGCTATCAAACACAAACGTTTTCTTATCATTTCTTGTTTCTCTCGCATTTGTCTGGTTCTGTACACCAATTCCACATTGATGATCTTGTCATACCATGTCGGTCGTATTCTGCACTAGCAACCCTTTATGAAAATCGGTTAACAGACGATGAAGGAGGGTTGGGCATGTAGCCTGCTAACCCACTTAATAGGAGCTTAGAGCAAATACAGACTTAATTCTGTTGTAAAGTAGCATTATCTGCATCATCTCATAATAATTCCCCTTCAGGTCCCCAAGGAGCATAAACCCACAACAAACTCAAGCTACGTACTCCTGACCTGTGCCATCAGCTCAGGATCTTTCTATGTTTTCCTCATTCCTTTCATGTTTTCTTTTTCTAGTTCCCATCTCCCTGTGTTTTCTCGTCTTCTTATATCTCCTTTACCTGGGGGAGTCCAGAACAAATTATAGAGTATGCTTTCCACTATATTAAACATATGTCCTTTACAGATAAAAGTCTTGGACACAATTTTGGTTAATTATATCGATGTATAATATATTCTCATATCGAAAAATAGTTTCATAAACGTCAAATAAGAAAGTTCCACTGCTTTTAATATCTCATCCAGTTTTTATGTTGGCGATAACTACTCCTATAAAGCTCTCTAGTTTGTGTGCGGTAAAAGCTTAACATCTGGAGCGGTTTTTTGAAATGATTACTCTGTTGCAATGGCGGCCCATTGTTAGGAGATGGTGGGGTACAACCCCACTAGAATTTTTAATGGAAAAAAAACCCCTTCCTTTCATATTTTAATAGTAGCATTTATTAAATCTCTAGATACATTATAATTGTCATGATCATACACTGAGCCCTTCTCCAGATCTCTCCACCATCTTTCTTCCTTTCATGTCTACATCCTTTCATGTCTAACTCTTTCATGTCTACTTACTTTCATGTCTACATCCTTTCATGTCTACATCCTTTCATGTCTACATCCTTTCATGTCTACATCCTTAATACATGCGGTTCTTCATGCCCTTTAAGGGTTCGACGAGAGCCAGCCTCAAGAATGCGAAATAAATGTTTTACGATGTTTATTTTCCATAAACCTAGCCGTCCCTACGCTGGGGAATAAATGGTTGTTGTTGTTGTTGTTGTTGTTTAACTAGGGTTGCTGAGCTTCTCGCTCTTTAGCAGCCAATACCAAGTTGAAGATTCCTTGGTATTATCTACACTGTAGATCTAGGCTTTTCCTGTGGCTTTTGTGCCATTCCGAAACGTGTTGAGTTGAAGTCATGAGCTCCAGTTTCTCCAGCTTGGCTTGCATTTACAGGATCGTCACATCTGGTCCCAAGCTAGGAGTAAGAAGTACTTGGCATCCTGTGCATTCCCCGCCATTTAAAGGGGGCTCTCTAACTATGAAGAGATAAAATACTGTACTCTGGTTCTGGTCTCTCCCAAGGCATTGTCACGTCCTGCACAGAGTTACTTCTCAGCTTCCCCTGCCTATCACTGGGTCCATAGTGAGATCCTTCTGCGTGCAGTCAACCAAGTCAAGGCCAAAGAATTACGCCTGAGACTCAAGTGACTTCTCCAAGCTTAGTGTTCAATAGCTGGGTTCTCAACAAGTTTCACCACAGGGGGAATCCTTGGAAGTGTATGGATGGTTTCAAGAGTCAATGAGGATGTAATTAGCCTCACAGACAGAGGTTCACTTCCACGTACGTATATTGTAGCATTGTGCATAGCTGGTGGTCATATAAGGAGGAATATATGGTTAAATGCGTATACTATTCCAGTGGATGTGTTAGCTCTTCCCTAAGATAATTAGTGTTAATGTTGCTAAGGACGTGGCTGTCTTCGGATTTAGTTTGTGTTAAAAATGACATGTCATTAATTTAACCCTCATTTTTACAATGAACGAAATATATTTTTGTAACTGAAAAATAATGACCAGTGCAATGACGTTAAAAAAATGTTCAACATGTAGAACGATAGCAGCTTAATGGCTTTTTTCTTGTCAACAATAAAGGCGCCGTGGACAAACCTTAAAGCAAATTGACATTTCAACGTGAGTGGTTTCGAGTAATTTTAAAGTTCTTATCTAAATTGTAATTGTTTTTTTTTTTCAGTTTGTCAATCTAAAAATATTAAATATTTTGTCGTATTAGTGCAACTTTGTCGATGAATAGCATGTACCGTACTGTTTTTACCGTGTATGATAATGTTGTCTTAAACCCTTGTTGTTTAATATTCTCGCGCGCTCGTTTGAACACGTGTAACTACAACATTATTTATGGACATCCCCACCAGCCAAAACGCACGGGGGCCGCCACTGCTGCGATGTATTTATCGAACCAGCTGCTGACTTATTGTATAAAGGACTACAGATTTAAACTGTCACTAGCAAGTTGTCCCGTCGAGAACGACGAAGGGAAAATGAAGTCGCAGCTCAGCGGAATCGACATGAGTTATTCATTCATTCATTCATTACTTTTCAACTCACCCATGAACATTAGCTTAAAAAATATATGCAAAATGTTCCTGTCCTGTGTCATCCGCTCAAGGTCTTTCTTTGTCTTCTTTACATCTTTCATCTCCATCTGCACTTCATTCCTCCATGTATTTGTAGGTCTCCTTCCACCTCTACTACCTTGAGGATTCCAGAACAAGGACTGCTCAGTGTGTGTCCTATCCATCGTCAGCGTCGTTTTCTCATCTCCTGTTTCACTGAAACATGTCTGGTTTTTTGTCATCAGTTCCACAGTGATGGTTTTTTGTCATCAGTTCCACAGTGATGGTTTTTTTGTCATCAGTTCCACGGTGATGGGTTTTTAATACCATTTCAATTCTTCTATTCTTGTTAAGCGTTCATGTATTGTTAATGTTGTTCAGAATCGACATCACTGCACTCTGGGAGATCGCATGTGGGCTTAGTCTCCTTCAGTAAATCTCCCTCAGCAAATGTCGAAGAGTATGAACGCTGATTGTTCTTAACGCGCACTGATCGTGTTCACGTCTCATGTATCTTCTAATACGTCAATACCTGCTGGTCTTACGTTTGATGCCAATTTCTAGCAATCTTAGCTTCGTTGATTCATCAATGGCAGTGTACTTCTCTAATAAAGTATCGTTAATTGTCTTTAGTATCTCTCCCTTATGCACATCCAGTGTACCCATTATGGGTGCTCTTAAAGCTAGCCTGTCAGCTGTCTCATGGCCGTGCGCCTCTACATCACCAGGACAGTAGATCCACGCCAGATCCTGACATTTTGAGGCCTCTATATATATTCTCAATTCGTGTCGTAGCCAACCACTAAAAATAATAAAACCCCCTTCAGTCATAACTAACGATGGGAATGCGAACCTGAGGTGACAGCCATCAGCTGCTTATTTTCCTGATTTTTCTCTCTTCGGCTTGTTGAGTGAGCTTCTTTTCGCAGCAGGTCATACATTGATCTAACCACGAAGCTGAGTCTAAGAGGTGCCATATGCCATATATCATTCCATGTCAAGGACCTCTGCAGGGCTCCTTCCCATGTAGTCCATTGGCCTTGTTGGACCTGCTGCACTGCTTTTTGCAACCTCTTATCATTCTCAGCTCCTCGTATCTCCTGAACTACCATGTCTCTGCGCTCCCTGCTTGATGCCTTGGACCACCAGCGGATATCACCATGCCCAAATCCCCGTCTATTCGTTTGTGTGTATCCGATTACCTCCCTCAGTTTGAGTGACTCTTCAGCAGCATCAACAGCTTCTTCCACTCTCCACTTCCTTCCCGTTTTCAGTGTGGGCTGAATGGACTTAACCACGTCATCAGCTGACTCGCGTAGCATCATTGCAAGCCTTGCTTTTCCAACTTTGTACTCTTCAACAACTGACTTGAAGGGAAGCAGAAGTTTTGACTTTTTGCAGTACAGTGCTACATCTGACAGACCTGGTGGTACCCCTAGCCATTTTCTCATGAACTTGTTGACCTTCTGCTCTATAGCTTCCACTGTACTTGTGCTTATTTCATATATAAGCAGTGGCCACAGCAACTTCGGTATTAACATGAACTGGAGGCACCACAGTTTGAACTTTCCCAGGAGTCTGCTTTGGTCTATGATCTGTAGCCCTCTGTCTGCCATTTCTACTGTCTGTTGCACTGCCTTCGAGTCTTTTAAAGAGGCATCGTACACCCTGCCAAGACTTTTAACAGGTTCCTCAATGACAGTAGGGATTCTTTGGCTGGAAACCGTGAATATGACCTCTGCTATCTTCCCTTTCCTGACTGATAGGCTTCTCGACTTCTTGGGTTTGAAGCTCATTCTGCACCAGCTGACTAGTTCATCCAGGCGTGCTAACATCCTCCGGGCCTGATGTTCATCTGATGTCAGAATTGTTGTGTCATCCATGAATGCTTTGAGCGGTGGCATGTGACACATTCCACCGAGCTTTGGACCTATAGCCATTCCTTCAGCCGCATTGAGGATTAACTGCATAGCCATGACGAATAGTATCGGAGAGATGGTACATCCCATCGCAATTCCAACTTCAAGGCCAATCCACTTCGTTGTGTACTCTCTGGTTGCAAATCTGACAGAAAACCCTGCGAAATACAGCTTCCGCATTGCTGCAATCTCTTGTGGAACATGATACATTTCTAGGGCCTGCCACAACATCTGGTGTGAAACGGATCCATAAGCATTCGCTAGATCCAACCAGATTACATGGAGGTTTGTTCTGTCAGACTTTGCATTTTGGATTGCTTCCCAGATCATTGTGGCATGCTCTAGACATCCTGGTATACCTGGGATACCTCCTTTCTGAATGGTAGTGTCAATGTACCCATTTGCCAGGATTTATGTAGTGAGTCTTTTCGCCATTACTGAGAAGAATATCTTCCCTTCCACATTGAGTAGTGAGATTGGCCTGAACTGACTGATGTCTGTGGAATTTTGTTCCTTCGGGATGTAGACTCCGTTTGCCTTTCTCCATTCCTTGCTTACGAGTTGGGTTTTCCACGCATTCTTCAGTAAACGGAGCAGTCGTTTGAGAACCTCAGGGCATCTTTTATACACCACATATGGGACACCATTAGGACCTGGAGCTGACTTGCACCGAGCTTTCTGGACAATGCTTTCTACCTCTTGCACCGTTGGGGGCTTGGTGTTAAATTCAGCTCCTGGCTTACCCGGCCATTTAAGGCCTGCCATGCTGCTGAGCGGCTCATTTTTGCGACCATCTGAATATGTCATTCTAAGGTGTTCTTCCAGGTCTTCTTTCCTGATGTTTAGCGTACCCGACCGTGGCTGCTCAAACAGTTCTTTGGCAAACTTGAAGGGCTCCCTAAAGAATCTTTCCCTATACCTTCGAGTCTTCCTTCTCTTCCTGCACAACCTTTCCGCTCTACAAAGGGCATTATGTTGGCCTTTCAGGTGCTCCCAAACTTGCCGTAACCCTTCCTTCTCTGTGGCAACTGCGTTCTTGAACAGTTTTCGGGCATGCTTCTTCTGTTTCCTGATTTCATCTATTTTAATTTGTCTTCTACTTTTCCGTGGTGGGTTACTTTCTCTTGCCTCCCTCACTCCGAACACTTTGCGACAGTGCAGATATATTATGTCGCCGAAGATTTCCAGCTTCCTCTCCAAAGTTAGCTGCTTCAGGCTGTTATCCAACTCTTTTGCCAAGGCTTTTTTTAATAACCTTTAACCTTTGCTTTTTAAATGAGAAGGAAACAATCTACTTTCACTGGTCATTTATGAGGAGATGAATGCTGGGATATGTTGTGACAACAGGAAAGATTGAGCGAAAATTTTTTAATTTTTTTTTAATTAATGAAGAAAAATATCCCGTTCAACCTCTGGTGGGTTATAATTAGAATATATATTGTCTTCAATTCCAAATAATATGAACAACTGCCGATATGAGAAAGTAGCATTGAGCGAAAAGAGATTGAGGAAAACACAGAGAAAAGATATTTGACATCTTGGAATAAAAATAAAGAAAAACAAGTAATGATTAACAGTATTGGAGAAATGGAAAGAGAAGAAGACAGATAAAGAGGTTCTAGAAAATCTAGAATTAGAAGGCGATCAAAACTAGACAGCTAAAATATGTTGGTCATGTAAAAAGACATAACATCTTGCTGAAGATTATAATAGAAGGAAGAGATAAAGGTAAAAAGGCAAGAGGAAGATAGCGCTATAAGTGGGAAGGTAACATCAAGAGATGGACAGGAAAGAGTTAGTCTTAGTGTACCATCAAGACAAGAGACAGAAGACGTTGGAGATTTTCTGATTGTCAATGTGAAAATGGCTGTGGATGAAAACTGGAGACAGGATGAAGTGGAGAGACGTAACTTAAGAATAAGAACCGTGGCTAGACATTTTTTTTAAAATTCTGTCGAAAGCTCCAACATTAGACAATCCCTGAAGGACCCGAGGTATGAGAGAATGCACCCGGTGTATGTACAATCAGCGCGCAACCGGAACTGTTTGCATTCATACCCTTCGACATTTGCTGAAGGAGACTGAGCACCTATGGGTTTGCCCGGAGTGCAATGATGTCGATTCTGAACAAAAACAATAACAATGAAGGACCGAGGACTGGACTGGAGCCAGGCCAAGAGGAAGTCAGCCGATAGGATAATATGACGCTCTCTCTGGTAAACCTCTGCACCCCAGGGTAGAAGGGGAACGACCAAGTAAGTAAGCTCCATTTCCTACAACCCATTTTTTTTTAAATGACCAATTTCCTACAAGTTCATTATCTTTCACCTCATCGTGGAGCACATACCTTCAACAAGTTCATCATCTGTCACCTCATCGTGGAGCACATACCTTCAACAAGTTCATCATCTGTCACCTCATCGGGGAGCACATACCTTCAACAAGTTCATCATCTGTCACCTCATCGTGGAGCACATACCTTCAACAAATTCATCATCTGTCACCTCATCGTGGAGCACATACCTTCAACAAATTCATGAGAGGCCGCCCTGTTCTGTACCATCCGCTGAAGATTTGTTTCATGTCTTCTTTGTCCACTCTATGTAAATGTCTAATTCTCTTCTCCGTCTGTTTTTTTAATCTTCATTTTCTTTCACCGTTTAACTCCCAGAGCTCAAAAGCCTTTAACAAACTTCTGCCAAGTCTTCCTGTCACGTGTCATCAACAAACTTATGCCAAGTCTTCCTGTCACGTGTCATCAACAAACGTATGCCAAGTCTTCCTGTCTCATGTCATCAACAAACGTATGCCAAGTCTTCCTGTCTCATGTCATCAACAAACGTATGCCAAGTCTTCCTGTCTCACGTCATCAACAAACTTATGCCAAGTCTTCCTGTCTCATGTCATCAACAAACTTATGCCAAGTCTTCCTGTCTCATGTCATCAACAAACTTATGCCAAGTCTTCCTGTCTCATGTCATCAACAAACTTATGCCAAGTCTCCCTGTCTCATGTCATCAACAAACTTATGCCAAGTCTTCCTGTCTCATGTCATCAACAAACTTATGCCAAGTCTTCCTGTCTCATGTCATCAACAAACTTATGCCAAGTCTTCCTGTCTCATGTCATCAACAAACTTATGCCAAGTCTTCCTGTCTCATGTCATCAACAAACTTATGCCAAGTCTTCCTGTCTCATGTCATCAACAAACTTATACCAAGTCTTCCTGTCTCATGTCATCAACAAACTTATGCCAAGTCTTCCTGTACCACTCTTACCCTGGGGATTCCAGAACCGGGACTGTCTTGTAAGGCTATCAACAGGTTTTCTCAATGTGTGTCCTATCTTTCTGACAATATCCTCATTTTTAACACCACTATTATTATAGTTTACTTGGTTCGTGGAGAGGGTTTTTGGCTATGCCGCAGCCAGTGTACCTGAGTATGGTCCCATCAATACAGTATAACGGAAGAACGAACACAATCTTTTTTTCATCTAGATAAAGAAATAAGCATTATTGACTTTTTTACATTTCTGCCCTGCAATAATACAATTCTCAGCGTGTTTTCAAATTAAAATACTCTTAACTTTAACAAGAAAATATAAGATTGAAAAAGATTTAAGGCACCTCGAATTCTGTGTAACGCTGGTTGACTCAGAAAATGTGTGGGTGTTCGTATGTGTGTGTACATTAATAGTAGGTTCGCGAGTTCAGGCTGCTATAAAAAACTTCAGTTGATAATAACACAACGATAAATTTTATGCTCATAATAATTCTTAAAGTAAGCCGCAAAACTGGCTGAACGCATCGATTTAATATGAACAGATTGCTGAGCGCAGGGCGTGTGTTTTTTTCAAGAACAACAAAGCATCGATTAGCGAGTAGGTGTATTGATCTATATGAGTGAACACATTCAATGAAAACATCGACATAAGTTTAGGTAGGTTAGGACTGTTGTTATTTCAGTGAATTAAACATTGAGAAAGTGGCTAACGTATTTCAAAGTGGCAATTTCTTTTTCATGGTAAGTGTTACCGGTGGGTTTTCTTTTTACTGGACTGACATTGACAATGATGTCAGGGCTGTCGGGCTTACAACATGTGGCCGACGTATTTCTTCGTAACGCGAATGTGTTGTGGGCCGTTTAACTTTGGCGTATGGTGATGATAATTGAGTTCGGTAACCATGTGTAATGGGTCAAGACAGTATGACCAGACTGGCGATAAATCGATGCTGGACTCATAGTAGACAGTTGGTGATGACACACAGTTTATTGAAGACATAACATTAACATCAGTCAGCTAGATGATCATCAGTATTATATTCATGACAGAAAAAAGTACATAGTCAATAATGGTCAACATGGACGTTGACTGACTGCACCAACCGTTACCACATCAAGGTTAACGGATTAGTGATATACATGGTTCTGACGAAGTGACCATGTCAATATTCTTTACGTCGTTATTTATATTCCTTTACGCTTCAATCAGCTCCTAGCGTTAGAGGGACACACTAGCAACTTGACACATCTGGTCAAGTTGAAGCTCTGCCATAACGGTACAGGAGACGAAGTATCGGAGGCAAGATACTTAAAACGAGCCGTTTCTGGCTAAACATTAAAATTAAAAGTTTCTTGGCATAGCATCCTCAAGAAGAGTGTATTCATCTTTCAGATGATCATAATGGCTACATATTCGTGTCTTCCCTTAACTTGGGTAAGAACACCATAATCAATTGCGTCTATACCCGACGCTAGTTATCTCGTTCTGCCTCCAGTACGTTGCCCGGATAGCAACAAATCGCCGCAACCAAACGCGCCATGCCCGTTTCAGAATGGTGCACGGTCGTACGCAAATAATTAAACATACAATTAACCTAGATGCGCTCAAATGTGCGTCTACAAAATACTAGACGCGCATGTGAGGATCTTAAACATTTAACTCCCCCTCTATGAATATAAAATAACTTAACAGTTTACATCGGCCCACGCGAAAAAAAATCGAAGATTTTTTATGTTTTTATTATTTGTATAAAAACAGCGAGGTCCGTCAAGTTCCATCGAGCCAAACAATAGAGAACTATCATTAATATCTTAAGTGTAATTATAAAGAAAGTAATAATAGAAGGACATAAATGTGGAAGGAGAATAAAAGACCAAATTCAAACAAAAGTTGAAAGGTAAAGAGACATAGATCAACTATGTACAAAATATGAAATGATAGGTGAAAAGAACAAAGGAAATGACATGAAATGGAAAATGATTATAAGTGGTGAAAAAATTAAAAGAAATCAACCAAGATGATAAAACATGTCAACATTGTAACAAAAAAAATGAGATGCGTATCGTTTGTGTATAAAACGCAAGTGTGGAAAACGAAATGAAACTCAAATCAATTCCCAAAATAAAACACGAGAAGAAAGCAACACAATCGAAAGAGTACGATGAGAATTAACCCTAGGTAGCTTAATCAAACTACGAGGGGTGTTCAGAAAGTAATGCACCACATCGTTTTTCTCAGGAGCTGTTTATTCAAAAAGCATGACATTTATACACAATATACATGGATATGTCATGTAAACATCGGTATTATTCAACATAATCCCCATCAACTTGTACGGCTTTATGCCAGCGCGAAACAAGTGCATGTATTCCTAGCCCGTACCAGATTTTGTCTTGATCATGTAGCCATTTCTTCACTGCATGAATCACTCTTTCATCATTGTGACGTACGTCTAGTTTGACTAGTGAATTTTCCCTGATATGATGGATGATTTAAAGGGACCTTTAGCTTTTCATAACATTAGAACCCCTGAACATTTGTTGTAACTTTTCGTTTGCCAGAACGCATTCCACCGGGACTCATGTAGGATACAGCGACGAGATCAAAGAGACAGACCGAGGGATCTTAAGGGAGACTATCGGCGCTATCAAAGACAGTAGTTTTCCCTGATACGAGACGCAGTTGCTTGCCGCTAATTTCGCGTCTCGGTGTCAATCGAGGAACCGAGCGAACGGGGGAAAGCGAAACGGGCAGCAGCGAGCGGATACGAAGACCAGGGGGCGGCTTCTTCTCTTGATTTGGCGGTCAGATCCCCAAAGTTCGTGAGATCAAATAAGTTGTCAAGTTTATCATGTCCCACTCAACTTACATTCCATTTTAGCTAAATAGACCATGAAGAACTAGACACGTTATCACTCGCTGGCCAGACTTTTACAGAAGCACTAGCTTTATTGAAATCTGGTTATAGATTTTCCCCTGGATTTTATATATATTTGCAGTGATTTCTAATTCTGTGCAAAGCGGTAAAATATATATTGTGTAAAGTGATCAGTGGTCTAGTCATTCTATTTCAAGGGATTTTGTGTTAATTTAAATCTATTTGATTAAACCATCTCAAGAGTTCCAGTTTTAAATATAATGATCTATCTATTATATTATTTCAAAAGATAATAGATGCTTAAATTAACTTTTAAAGTCGCGAAGGAATTTATAATTAATAAATTCAGTTAAGTCCTAGTTTTATAGATGTGTGTTTTTAACCACTAGAACTCGCGCAGTGTTTATTAAATACATAATTAAATACGCGAGCATATATATAATAGGCTTAACGGGAAATTCATCGCGCTTCAGAAGGTTATTTGTTTTCGGTATATTACATGTCTTTTTTTCTTTCATACATAGTGATCGTAACCTGTGCGATCCCAGCATTAAGAAAGCAATAAAGAAATCAATCTAAGCAAAGCAAAGCATAAACAGTGTGTAGAGTTCCCCTGACGCAGAACTTGTTGAGACTGTGTAAATTTTTAATCTTTGAGGCGATTCTATGTTTGGAATTCCGCTATCTAACTTATAGCAAAGAAAGCATACCCAAAGACAAATTTAACGCACCATCAAACAACTTAAGTCGTAACGGGAAGAAGAACACTGGCCCGAGCTTTGTTAGTTTACTGACACAGAGAGATAATTCATAATTTCCTGAACAGTGATGTGACTAGTTTTCTCACTGGACTTAAACCATACCTCACGGATAAAGTGTACCAGCACGCGTAAGAATTTTATTATCCGCGGCATAGTCAAATAGACCACACCATCCTCACCCCGGTATCAGAGACCGTGCCCTCCCATAGAAACTGTTATTAAGAAAAGAGACACAACTACAGATTCATTTTCCAGCGATTACGGGATCCTTTTATGTGCTGACCGCCTACCCGATAATCTGGGGCTAGAACTTGAACAAACACTCATACATTTAGTTGAGGTGTAACTGCTGTTGTGTTATTCTATGGAGTGCAAGATTTTTTCACAATCGGTAAGTGAGAGCAAGATGAGTGAAGGCCTTTGCTAGCGCGTGTATGAATGACAGGAAATTAATTCTTTTGTGTGACCATTTTGTTAACTTGCTTACCTGGTAACATATATCGTTTCTGTATACCCTACATTGTTCCTTTAAGTGGGATAGTTGATAATTTGTTAACTCTGTTTAAAACCACCTCCTTTCCATTTGCTTAGTAAAGGGAAGAACAGCTGGGAAGAACAGGTTTTTTTTTCTATCACTTATACCTAACTTGGTAACACCTCTTTCAGAGTAATTAACTTTACTGTTAGGTTAACGTACCTATGTTTCTGATATTATCTATCTTTGGACTGGGTTTGTCTTTGTCTAATAAGCGGGAAGGGCTTAGTCGATACCAATCTTCTTCACCCCCTCCCAAACTTGTTATTTGCATTAGTGTACTTATGATAATTTATGTAATATCTGATATTTTTAGTAATTGATGTTTAAAGTGAATAAAATCACCTAAACTCATTTAGTTCTGTGTGTTGGATATACCCAAAGCCCAACATTTCCCCTATTCGTTTAATATAGTTTGTATCAACGTCGTGTGTGTGTTTGAAAACACCGAATCGGTGTGCGCGCAGATGCGAGTCTGGAAAACTGGCAAATAATTGTTTGACCAGGAGAGTGAAAGAGAAGATTGAGAGACACGATTTGTCGTAAATAAGTCTGTCTTTACTCTCCTCCAGCATGCTGTGAAGTAACTATTAAATCTCTACATTTTCTATCACTGAGCTTTCCATCATCATTTTCCACTCTAAACCGGACCACTATTTCTACGACTCTTTTCTCTCAAAATAAATTTACGACAATCATCTTCAAACCTTGTCCCACGGAGTGCATCTTTAAGTGTACCAAATAGATGAAAATCAGAGGGTGCCAAAATCGGGACTATAGGGTGGTACAGTCCAACCCAATTTGGTGATTGCTTCCCGTGTTGCCAGACTTGTGTGAGGGCGCGCATTGTCGTGAAGGAGAAGCATGTCTGCTGGATTCTTGTGCGGCCGAACTCTGCGAAAACGTTGATTGAGTTTTTTCAACGTCTTAATGTAAGCTTGCGAATTGATTGTCTCTCCTCTTGGCATAACGTCCACAAGAATCACACCTTCAATGTCCCAAAAGACAGTGATCATGACCTTTCCAGCTGAAGGAATTGTCTTGAATTTCTTTCTTCTTGGTGATTGCGGATGATGCCACTCCATTGACTGTCTTTTTGTCTCAGGTTCAAAATGATGTGCCCAGGTTTCGTCACCTGTAATGATCTTAGCCAAAAAGTTCTCTCCATCAGCATTGAAACGCTCCAACAATTCAGAAGAAATTGCTTTTCATTTGCAATCGGTGGTCATTTGTAAGACTTCGAGGAACCCATCTTGCGCAAACCTTAGAAAATCCGAGAGTTTTTATAACTGCATTTGCACTACCAATGCTGACTGACAGCAGTAAGGCCAATTGTTGAGTAGTGATTCGCCTATCAGTAAGAATAATGCTCTCAGCGCATTTCAACATTTTTGCGTTGGTGGTTGTGACAGGACGTCCACAGCGCGGCCGATCAAGCAGTTCCGTATCTCCACTTCCTGATTCTTTGATTCTCTGAACCCAGCGACTGACTGTACTCCTGTCGACTGCAAAACTTCCATACACATTACATAGACGCTTGTGAATATTCACAACAGTTTCCTTCTCTGCAACGAGAAATTCTATCACAATTCGCTTTTTATAAGGCAAGTTGCTAACATGCTCCATTTCAACGGTTTAGGGCAGCCGTATTATTTGGCCGGTTGCGGTGCAATTTGGTGCACACAATTGACGCATGCCATATTTGAAGTGTGGAAAATTTCATGCTTCTATCTTTATTATTAGCTGAGAAAAACGATGTGGTGCATTACTTTCTGAACGCCCCTCGTAATAAGAGCTAAGTATGGTGTCATTAAATAGCTACGCGCATAAAATATATATCAGGCGCCAATGATGCGCTACCATACGAAAATGAACATCATAATCAATTGCGTCTATACCCGACGCTAGTTATCTCGTTCTGCCTCCAGTACGTTGCCCGGATAGCAACAAATCGCCGCGACAAAACGCGCCATGCCCGTTTCAGAATGGTGCACGGTCGTACGCAAATAATTAAACATACAATTAACCTAGATGCGCTCAAATGTGCGTCTACAAAATACTAGACGCACATGTGAGGATCTGAAACATTTAACTCCCCCTCTATTAATATAAAATAACTTAACAGTAAGGTTGGCAGTCCCATGTATTACCTCATATAAGTCGCCTTGTACGACATGCCTGAGTCTGCAGTAGCCCTGCTGTATCTTCGTCTCTTCAAGACTCCCGGAAAATAGACGGGTCTAGACTACCAAGGACATCTTCAAAGAGTCATGAGCATGTTCTGAAATAAGTCAAAACGCAAAGGAAGCTAATTACTCACATTAAAAGGAAGCTAATTACTCACATTCAAAGGAAACTCATTACTCACATTAAAAGGAAGCTAATTACTCACATTCAAAGGAAACTCATTACTCACATTAACAGGAAGCTCGTCTCACATTCAAAGGAAACTCATTACTCACATTAAAAGGAAGCTCATTACTCACATTAAAAGGAAGCTAATTACTCACATTAACAGGAAGCTAATTACTAACATTAAAAGGAAGCTAATTACTCACATTAAAAGGAAACGCATTACTCACATTAAAAGGAAACGCATTACTCACATTAAAAGGAAACTCATTACTCACATTAAAAGGAAGCTAATTTTCACATTAACAGGAAGCTAATTACTAACATTAAAAGGAAGCTAATTACTCACATTAAAAGGAAACGCATTACTCACATTAAAAGGAAACTCATTACTTACATTAACAGGAAGCTCGTCTCACATTCAAAGGAAACCTATTACTCACATTAAAAGGAAGCTCATTACTCACATTAAAAGGAAGCTAATTACTCACATTAACAGGAAGCTAATTACTCACATTAAAAGGAAGCTAATTACTCACATTAAAAGGAAGCTCATTACTCACATTAAAAGGAAACTCATTACTCACACTAAAAGGAAGCTCATTACTCACATTGAAAAGAAGCATTCGGCAGTCTATGGACAAGTCAATATGAGAAGTACACTTGAGTACATTGTGACAGATGGAAAAACTGAACGGAAAAAAAGACAGAGGATAAGAAAGAAGTGAAGATATTGGACTGTTTCTTCTTCTTCTTCCTCGTTCGTCCTGAAAAGGACGTTGGTTGCGTTGTGTCTGTTTACAGCGAAGCTGTGATATCTGCGCCTTTCGGCCGGCACATCCGACTTCAGCATGGCATTTTTTGGGACCGGGTTTGCCTTCCCTCTTCGATCCCTACTCTCTCAGCCAGACTGCAGTGAAGCAGCCTGTTTCCAGGACCACCAAATGGAGGTGGAGTAGGGTCTTGGTCAGCTCTGGTTCGCTGACCCTGACGCAAGCAGTCAAGCTATGGGTCGCTGACTGCATTCTCTATTGCTGCGTCTTTGGGTCCCATTGCACTGTTTGACATCATGACATGGAAAGAAATCAACAACAGCTGTAGGAACAGAAGGTGTAGATCTTTGGCGAGGAAGATTACTTTATAAAAACCGTACAACGTATGCGATAAACCGCTTACGTTGTATTATTTGTCCTGCATGTCGTGAAATAGGAAAACGTGAAATAAATGAACTTGCAATATGTTTTTTATAATATCAAACATTTTAAATGTATATTCCATATTTAATATCGCGATGTATATACTGATTATTCACTTTTTTTAAAAATGGCCTTTTAGAGTGAAATTTGAGCGCGCTGTGCAAATATACAGTATTTCCGACCAGTGGCCTTTACATCTGATAAGTTCACACGGAGATCGTCTGCCAATGGTTTAAGTTGCATTCTTTGTTTCGATGTCACGATCTTCATAGTTGAAAATGCTGCTTCATATACAAGGCTTTTTTGTTTTTACTTGCGGTTTAGCCTTCTTATGGGGAGGCACGTTCTTTTCAGCCAAAAGTCCGTTGGTTATATCGAAGCGCAACGTGGCATTTTAAAAAAAAAATGCGGGCTTTGTTCACTGAAGCACAGCGTTGTTAGATATTACGTTCTGAAGAGAACTAATAGTGCCCATCTGCTAGCATGATGAACAGTGGCGTAACTATAATATATGGGGCCCCGTGCCAGATACTCCTGCCTTATGCCATCTGCTCAAGAACTTCCAATATCTTCTTGATCCGTGTAATTTCTGTCTCCTGAAACGGGATATGATATGGCATTTAGCACAAGAACAAAAGAAAGTAAAAAAGGATATACATAAAGATGAGGTTCCCTCTAACCACACTATACGGGACTCACTCGATGCTGGGGCTTCCGGGACGTGTCCAGGGCCGCCGAACAGTAGTTACACCACTGATGATGTAGCTCTGAAAAGGACTTGACCTGAGAAAAAGATTACCAGCTTTGCCAAAGCTGCCCGTACTTTTTTAGGACTTTATGAATACCTGGTGCTGGCTTTCTGCGAGGGGACCAGTTACAGACGTGGTACCATGATCCACAGAAGTATAAAGGAAAATGATGTTGATGATTGGTGCTTGTATTGATGAAATAGATTCTTGACATGATGGCGTGAAACGGAAAATGATGAAGTTGATTGGTGCGTGTATTGATGAAATAGATTCTTGACATGATGGCGTGAAACGGAAAATGATGATGATGATTGGTGCGTGTATTGATGAAATAGATTCTTGACATGATGGCGTAAAACGGAAAATGATGATGATGATTGGTGCGCGTATTGATGAAATAGATTCTTGACATGATGGCGTGAAACGGAAAATGATGATGATGATTGGTGCGTGTATTGATGAAATAGATTCTTGACATGATGGCGTGAAACGGAAAATGATGATGATGATTGGTGCGTGTATTGATGAAATAGATTCTTGACATGATGGCGTAAAACGGAAAATGATGATGATGATTGGTGCTTGTATTGATGAAATAGATTCTTGACATGATGGCGTGAAACGGAAAATGATGATGATGATTGGTGCGTGTATTGATGAAATAGATTCTTGACATGATGGCGTGAAACGGAAAATGATGATGATGATTGGTGCGTGTATTGATGAAATAGATTCTTGACATGATGGCGTAAAACGGAAAATGATGATGATGATTGGTGCGTGTGTTGATGAATGAGATTCTTGACATGATGGCGTAAAACGGAAAATGATGATGATGATTGGTGCTTGTATTGATGAAATAGATTCTTGACATGATGGCGTGAAACGGAAAATGATGATGATAATTGATGCGTGTATTGATGAAATAGATTCTTGACATGATGGCGTGAAACGGAAAATGATGATGATGATTGGTGCTTGTATTGATGAAATAGATTATTGACATGATGGCGTGAAACGGAAAATGATGTTGATGATTGGTGCGTGTATTGATGACATAGATTCTTGACATGATGACGTGAAACGGAAAATGATGATGATGATTGGTGCGTGTATTGATGAAATAGATTCTTGACATGATGGCATGAAACGGAAAATGATGTTGATGATTGGTGCGTGTATTGATGAAATAGATTCTTGACATGATGGCGTGAAACGGAAAATGATGATGATGATTGATGCTTGTATTGATGAAATAGATTCTTGACATGATGGCGTGAAACGGACAATGATGTTGATGATTGGTGCGTGTATTGATGAAATAGATTCTTGACATGATGGCGTGAAACGGAAAATGATGATGATGATTGGTGCGTGTATTGATGAAATAGATTCTTGACATGATGGCGTGAAACGGAAAATGATGTTGATGATTGGTGCGTGTATTGATGAAATAGATTCTTGACATGATGGCGTGAAACGGAAAATGATGTTGATGATTGGTGCGTGTATTGATGAAATAGATTCTTGACATGATGGCGTGAAACGGTAAATGATGATGATGATTGATGCGTGTATTGATGAAATAGATTCTTGACATGATGGCGTGAAACGGACAATGATGTTGATGATTGGTGCGTGTATTGATGAAATAGATTCTTGACATGATGGCGTGAAACGGAAAATGGTGATGATGATTGGTGCATGTATTTATGAAATAGATTCTTGACATGATGGCGTGAAACGGAAAATGATGATGATGATTGGTGCGTGTATTGATGAAATAGATTCTTGACATGATGGCGTGAAACGGAAAATGATGATGATGATTGGTGCGTGTATTGATGAAATAGATTCTTGACATGATGGCGTAAAACGGAAAATGATGATGATGATTGGTGCGCGTATTGATGAAATAGATTCTTGACATGATGGCGTGAAACGGAAAATGATGATGATGATTGGTGCGTGTATTGATGAAATAGATTCTTGACATGATGGCGTGAAACGGAAAATGATGATGATGATTGGTGCGTGTATTGATAAAATAGATTCTTGACATGATGGCGTAAAACGGAAAATGATGATGATGATTGGTGCTTGTATTGATGAAATAGATTCTTGACATGATGGCGTGAAACGGAAAATGATGATGATGATTGGTGCGTGTATTGATGAAATAGATTCTTGACATGATGGCGTGAAACGGAAAATGATGATGATGATTGGTGCGTGTATTGATGAAATAGATTCTTGACATGATGGCGTAAAACGGAAAATGATGATGATGATTGGTGCGTGTGTTGATGAAATAGATTCTTGACATGATGGCGTAAAACGGAAAATGATGATGATGATTGGTGCTTGTATTGATGAAATAGATTCTTGACATGATGGCGTGAAACGGAAAATGATGATGATAATTGATGCGTGTATTGATGAAATAGATTCTTGACATGATGGCGTGAAACGGAAAATGATGATGATGATTGGTGCTTGTATTGATGAAATAGATTATTGACATGATGGCGTGAAACGGAAAATGATGTTGATGATTGGTGCGTGTATTGATGACATAGATTCTTGACATGATGACGTGAAACGGAAAATGATGATGATGATTGGTGCGTGTATTGATGAAATAGATTCTTGACATGATGGCATGAAACGGAAAATGATGTTGATGATTGGTGCGTGTATTGATGAAATAGATTCTTGACATGATGGCGTGAAACGGAAAATGATGATGATGATTGATGCTTGTATTGATGAAATAGATTCTTGACATGATGGCGTGAAACGGACAATGATGTTGATGATTGGTGCGTGTATTGATGAAATAGATTCTTGACATGATGGCGTGAAACGGAAAATGGTGATGATGATTGGTGCGTGTATTCATGAAATAGATTCTTGACATGATGGCGTGAAACGGAAAATGATGAAGTTGATTGGTGCGTGTATTGATGAAATAGATTCTTGACATGATGGCGTGAAACGGAAAATGATGATGATGATTGGTGCGTGTATTGATGAAATAGATTCTTGACATGATGGCGTAAAACGGAAAATGATGATGATGATTGGTGCGCGTATTGATGAAATAGATTCTTGACATGATGGCGTGAAACGGAAAATGATGATGATGATTGGTGCGTGTATTGATGAAATAGATTCTTGACATGATGGCGTGAAACGGAAAATGATGATGATGATTGGTGCGTGTATTGATGAAATAGATTCTTGACATGATGGCGTAAAACGAAAAATGATGATGATGATTGGTGCTTGTATTGATGAAATAGATTCTTGACATGATGGCGTGAAACGGAAAATGATGATGATGATTGGTGCGTGTATTGATGAAATAGATTCTTGACATGATGGCGTGAAACGGAAAATGATGATGATGATTGGTGCTTGTATTGATGAAATAGATTATTGACATGATAGCGTGAAACGGAAAATGATGTTGATGATTGGTGCGTGTATTGATGACATAGATTCTTGACATGATGGCGTGAAACAGAAAATGATGATGATGATTGGTGCGTGTATTAATTAAATAGATTCTTGACATGATGGCGTGAAACGGAAAATGATGATGATGATTGGTGCTTGTATTGATGAAATAGATTCTTGACATGATGGCGTGAAACGGAAAATGATGATGATGATTGGTGCGTGTATTGATGAAAAAGATTCTTGACATGATGGCGTGAAACGGAAAATGATGATGATGATTGGTGCGCGTATTGATGAAATAGATTCTTGACATGATGGCGTGAAACGGAAAATGATGTTGATGATTGGTGCGTGTATTGATGACATAGATTCTTGACATGATGGCGTGAAACGGAAAATGATGATGATGATTGGTGCGTGTATTAATGAAATAGATTCTTGACATGATGGCGTGAAACAGAAAATGATGATGATGATTGGTGCTTGTATTGATGAAATAGATTCTTGACATGATGGCGTGAAACGGAAAATGATGTTGATGATTGGTGCTTGTATTGATGAAATAGATTCTTGACATGATGGCGTGAAACGGAAAATGATGTTGATGATTGGTGCGTGTATTGATGAAATAGATTCTTGACATGATGGCGTGAAACGGAAAATGATGATGATGATTGGTGCTTGTATTGATGACATAGATTCTTGACATGATGGCGTGAAACAGAAAATGATGATGATGATTGGTGCGTGTATTGATGAAATAGATTCTTGACATGATGGCGTGAAACGGAAAATGATGATGATGATTGGTGCGTGTATTGATGAAATAGATTCTTGACATGATGGCGTGAAACGGAAAATGATGATGATGATTGATGCGTGTATTGATGAAATAGATTCTTGACATGATGGCGTGAAACGGACAATGATGTTGATGATTGGTGCGTGTATTGATGAAATAGATTCATGACATGATGGCGTGAAAAGGAAAATGATGATGATGATTGGTGCGTGTATTCATGAAATAGATTCTTGACATGATGGCGTGAAACGGAAAACGATGATGATGATTGGTGCGTGTATTGATGAAATAGATTCTTGACATGATGGCGTGAAACGGAAAATGATGATGATGATTGGTGCTTGTATTGATGAAATAGATTCTTGACATGATGGCGTGAAACGGAAAATGATGATGATTGGTGCTTGTATTGATGAAATAGATTCTTGACATGATGGCGTGAAACGGAAAATGATGTTGATGATTGGTGCTTGTATTGATGACATAGATTCTTGACATGATGGCGTGAAACGGAAAAGGATGATGATGATTGGTGCGTGTATTGATGAAATAGATTCTTGACATGATGGCGTGAAACGGAAAATGATGATGATGATTGGTGCGTGTATTGATGAAATAGATTCTTGACATGATGGCGTGAAACGGAAAATGATGTTGATGATTGGTGCTTGTATTGATGACATAGATTCTTGACATGATGGCGTGAAACGGAAAATGATGTTGATGATTGGTGCTTGTATTGATGACATAGATTCTTGACATGATGGCGTGAAACGGAAAATGATGTTGATGATTGGTGCTTGTATTGATGACATAGATTCTTGACATGATGGCGTGAAACGGAAAATGATGATGATGATTGGTGCTTGTTTTGATGACATAGATTCTTGACATGATGGCGTGAAACGGAAAATGATGTTGATGATTCGTGCTTGTATTGATGACATAGATTCTTGACATGATGGCGTGAAACGGAAAATGATGTTGATGATTGGTGCTTGTATTGATGACATAGATTCTTGACATGAGGGCGTGAAACGGAAAATGATGTTGATGATTGGTGCTTGTATTGATGAAATAGATTCTTGACATGATGGCGTGAAACGGAAAATGATGTTGATGATTGGTGCTTGTATTGATGAAATAGATTCTTGACATGATGGCGTGAAACGGAAAATGATGAAGATTATTATTAACTTATTGTTATTAAAAAACAACGAAAATCCACACAGAGATCGCACTGTTTACAAAGTTATTTCATACAGAATTACTTTAGTCCTGCAGTTATCAGAAATGCGTGTAAACTGGTTTAATGTTCAGAACTCTTGAGTACACAATCAGTTGAAGTTGTTTACATACATTCACACAATTTTACAGTTTTGATTTACTATATTTGGACGGAGTGGGGGAGAAAATACTATATTTAGATATCGGAAATCAGATTTTATTATCTTGAATTTACTACACTATATATCCTAATCAAAGGTTGAACGGGATACTTTGTCTTTTAAAAAAAAAAGCTGAAGTTCCCGCCACAGTTAATTAGTAATTAACGCACATGTAGCAACTAAACCAGCATCTGTATATAAGCGACAGTCGGTGAAAATATATGGTTATTCTAACAGTCCGCCATCTATACTCTTCCTCGTGCTAAAAAAAAATGTGAGTTGTTAACTTGTTACTATAGAGCGGTCCATATCCTTGACTTTGAGGACTGCAGCATGACGTGATGAACTGTGGGTTTAACAGAATAAAGAAGAACAAGATATTGATTCTTACTAGGACAAACAAACAATGAAAATTGCCTACGCTGCGGCAAAAGGGTCTTTGTCAGGGAAAGGAAGTAAGGAGAGAGTGAATGAGAAACGTGAGAAAATAAATGAAAAAAAAAAACAACTCATGAAGGCTGCCTGTCATGGATCGCGCGATGATTATGCAAAATGGATAACTTAGCTCTCGTTGTCTCCCCTTTCCCTGACTGAAGCCTTATGGCCGTAACGCAGACAAATTTCTGTGTCTTTTGTCCTAGTAAGACGCAATAACTTTTTATTTCTATTTTAAAATAACAACCCACATTTAACATAAATAAAAGTCAGCTAAATAACGAACCAAACACCTCAAACTTTTACATCCCGTAAGGGACAAACCCATTTATATTTCCGGGTTTGTTTGTTGTTTTGTGTGCGGGTGTTTGTTTCTTTTGTTTTTGTTTGCTTGCTCGGTTTATCTTATTCGTTGTTGTGTCACGCCACGACAAGCATGATGAATGGTAGCCTCATAATAGACGGATCTATATTTCATTTTATCAGTGTCATGTTTATTTTAAATCCTCTGCTGAGATAAAAGCACAAATAATAAATTATATTAAAGATAAAGTACACCAGAGATGGTGACTCAGTCACATGTATGAATGCGCAATCTTTAGATTCGATCACACATTGCATTCATTCAGCGTGTCAGCGAATGTTATATTGATTGATTACTTCGCCATGTCTTCTTTGTATATGAAAATGAAACTTAAAGTACAAGCACGTGTACTCCTTGCAGTGTTGGGCAGAGCAACCTAACCTTTGAGGTGAAGACAGGAGTACGACAGGGATGCCCCTTATCAACCACTCTATTTTTAACAGTCATAGACTGGGTGATGCGCCAGACAACAGAGGGCAGTCCAAGAGGAATAAGATGGACAACATTTTCTACATTGGAAGATCTGGAATATGCAGATGACATTGCACTACTAGCACATTCACATCAACACATCCAGGAAAAAACGGATAGACTTAATAAGTTTAGCCAGCAGGTGGGCTTGAACATCAATTTAAAGAAGTCTGAGGTCATGACGCTCAATGTGAGCAACCCTGAGCCCATATCAGTAAGGAATAAGCAACTGGTACAGACAGATACCTTCACATACCTAGGAAGCATAGTAACACCAGACGGCGGGTCAGGCAAAGACATCTGCAAGAACAGCCTTCTTTAGCCTAAACAACATCTGGAAGTCCTCCCAATACAGCACATGCACAAAATTAAGATTATATCAGAGCTGTGTGCTTTCTGTGCTTCTCTATGGTGCGGAATGCTGGAGAGTTACAGAGAAGGAAATGTCGAAATTGTCCTCTTTTCACACAACATGCCTAAGAAAAATTAACCGAATCTTTAGGCCGAATACCATTACTAACCAAGATCTGCTTACTCGTAGCAAGCAAGAGGACATGCACACCATCATAGCTGGCAGACGATGGAACTGGGTTGGTCATGTCCTCAGAAGAGACCCCGATGCCATCACAAGAACAGCTATGCTTTGGACCCCTGAAGGAAAACGAAAGAGAGGCCGACCAAAAACAACCTGGCGGAGGACTGTGGAGGCTGAGATGCAAAGAATGAACCAGAGTTGGAAGGATGGCCACCGACCGAGCAAAGTGGAATCAATTTGTTGTTGCCCTACAAGACGCCACTAGGCGTGATGGTCACTGACTGCTTTGACGGTCGGCGGCTACGGATCAAAGAAGAAGAAGAAGACGTGTACTCCTGTGAAGTGGTCAGATGGGTCTGATGAGATGACGTCAGAAAATGGCTACTGATTCCGATTATGTGTCCTATCTAGCCTTCACTTTCTTTCCTTTCCTTGACGAAGGCCTTGTGGCGGTAACGTTGGCTATTTTCTGTCTTTTGTCCTCGTAAGACGAATCACCTTTTTTCGATTTTTTTTTCACACCCATCTACTGATTCCGCAAGCATGTCGTAAGAGCCGACTAAGATGAGGTTGGGCATTGTGCTGGCAACCTCATCATGAAAAACAAATTGCAATATCCTCAAGCTGACCACTGCTTTCATTGAACATATTCAAGTTGACGTCTGAGGGTGATCTATGAACATATTCAAGTTGACGTCTGAGGGTGATCTATGAACATATTCAAGTTGACGTCTGAGGGTGATCTATGAACATATTCAAGTTGACGTCTGAGGGTGATCTATGAACATATTCAAGTTGACGTCTGAGGGTGATCTATGAACATATTCAAGTTGACGTCTGAGGGTGATCTATGAACATATTCAAGTTGACGTCTGAGGGTGATCTATGAACATATTCAAGTTGACGTCTGAGGGTGATCTATGAACATATTTAAGTTGACGTCTGAGGGTGATCTATGAACATATTCAAGTTGACGTCTGAGGGTGTACACAGAAGAAGATACAAATTGCTATAAAAACCATCATTGCGACAGCATGTGAATTCTTTGGTGCCGGCTTCCTGGAAGAGGGTCAGCTGTACTGATGGCGCCATGAGGAGCGAGAAAGAAACTGATGATGTGTGTTAGAGGAACAGATTGATGGTGAAAGTGACGTGAGGTGAACACCCCTTACTCCGGAGGATCATTCTCCCTAAATCTTGATATCTCGACAGTTGTTTTAAAAGAATTTGTCAGAAGTTAATTAGGACGTAAAATAGTAGTAATCTCATAGCTAAAAACTCACACAGAAACCAACATCAAACATAATGATAGGAAACTCTGCACAGGCCATTAAAACAGGGGATAATCTGATCATCAGTAGCGGTACACCCGTCACATATTTCGGCCTTTTGACTTCCTTTATATTCTAAGGTCGGCTGTAGCTCCTGATGGCTCATAAGGAGACAGCAAAAAATACATAAACAAAATATTCACCACAAAATTGCAGTACAAAAGTAAGATAAATTACAAAACGTTACAAAGCAGTTCATTCCCATTGTCGCGAGAGGTTTGGATGTTATTATGTGGCCGTGTACATAGTTGTTCCTTTGGAAACAGACTATATTCTTACAAGACAGAGGAAGCACAGACCACCCCATAATTTTATACTTTATGAGAAACAGAAAATAATAAATAGTGTCACATATTTAGGGTAGAGTCGCTTCTACACGCCATTTCTAATAATTGGGTGATTTCCCCTGACCAATCGGATAGCTCAGATTTACCCCGGGGAAAGTGGAACAACGACGCCATTTTGGCAGTAGAATGAAAGAGCGCAACTCAAGAGGTCGTATCTGGTCCAGCTCTACATATTTCTTAGTTTGAGAAAATCAAACTTCAACATTTCTTATAAAATGTGTATTTCAGGACATTGAGTGGTTATATATATATATTTCTTACTGGCGTAAGTAGTGACAATCGTTAAATATGTATTTTGAATAGAGCTCCCAACCCTAGTCGCAGCAGAACTAGGTTCGAGGATTTGAGTCAATTTGCAAAAACATAGTCTTACACCTCAAACCATGTAGAGTAGAAAATATTCTTGTGTTGGAAAGCATTTAACTCAAGGAATGCTTATGATTATAAAGAAATCAAGGACAAATCTGAGGAGATGGGTAAATGTCGTCGAACCTAAAATAAGACTGTAACTTAAAAGAAGGAACACGGTGGAAAACGTATGGTACAACAACAACTATTCAAACATGGAGAAGTGTTCGACAACCATACAGAACAGAAAGAAGAGAATAGCTCAGTTACTTGCAACCCTGAATGCCACAGAAGATAATAAGCAACGTTTGAAAACGTTTGTAGAAAAGCACCAGGATGTATTCGCACTCAATGACATGGAATTAGGCAGAACTAACACTGTCAAAATGGACATTCAAACAACCACAGAGGAGCCAATACATATGAAACCCTATCATACGCCCTTGAAAAACAGAGAACTCGTGGAAAGGTCTATAAATGAAATGCTACAGGCAGGAATCATCGAAAGATCCCGTTCCCAATGGTCCTCACCCATAGTGATCGTAACAAAGAAAGACGGCTCCAGTCGCTTTTGCTGCGACTACCGTGCCCTTAACAAAATCACAAAAGTCATTTCCTACCCCCTCCCCAGGATAGACGATCTACTTGCGACGTTAGGAAAGTCTACATACTTTACCACACTTGATGCAAGGTCAGGCTTTTGGTGCATCCCCATGACACCTGAGGCAAAACAGAAATCCACATTCTGTTCACATATGGGAAGCTTTTTTTGGAATGTTATGCCATTTGGTCTAAAAGGATCTCCAGCAACATATATGTCACTCATGGATGAAGTGTTAAAGGGTCTACATCCATTTGCCCTGGCATACATAGACGATATCCTGATACATACCGCAGGCACGATGGAAGACCACCTCCGCAAGGTTGAAACAGTGTTTGATAGACTCAGGCATCACCAAATAAAGTTAAAACTGTCGAAGTGTGAGTTTCTAAAGACAGAAACAAAATATTTAGGCTTTGTCATCAATAGACATGGCGTCAGACCTGATGAAGATAAAGTCAAAGCCATAAGAGAAATGCCTAGCCCCAAGACGGTGAGACAAACACGCTCATTTATTGGTACAATAGGGTACTATAGGCGCCACATCATCAATTTCTCCAGAGCAGCAGAGCCTTTGATAGCCCTTACCCGCAAGTATGCACGCTTCAAATGGACAGAAGACTGCCAGAGATCCTTTGAGTATCTAAAAAATGCCCTAACCACCATCCCACTGCTTGGACATCCAGATATTTCTCAGCCCATGATACTATACGCCGATGCCTCAGATAACGCAATTGGTGCTTGTTTGGTCCAACCTGTACTAGAAGATGAAACACCCATCCTACCAAACATTCCAAATGAGAAACCCATTGCATTCCTATCCCACGCATTGTCAAAGTCACAAAAACGGTGGACCACCACTGAGAAAGAAGCATATGCTATTCACTATGCAGTACAAAAGTTTGACTTTTACGTCAGAGGAACTAAACTCATTATAAGAACTGATCATCAACCTTTGGTTAACTGGCTCACCAAAACACAAGAACAGCCAAAGAAGTTACAGACATGGGCAATGAATTTACAGTCCTACGACACCACTATCGAACATATCCCAGGCGAAATGAACACCTGTGCAGACCTCTTATCCAGGATTAAATATGATGATGAAACTGAAGTGAAAACAAATAGAGTCAAAAATGATGGCACATCCTCAGAGATTGACGATAATGCTAAAGAAATTAATGAAATTACTTCATCAAGTCGAAGAAGTACCTCAGATTCCGCCACTCAAGTAGAAGAAGAAAGCCAAGAGATGTTTGACATGAGAGTAGAACAAGCGAAAGATGCAGAAATTGTCAAGCTGCTCACATACGTGAAAGAAAACCCAACAAAAAGTAAAGATTTTACAGTACACCCAACGGATGGAATTCTATACTATATTGATCAGAAACAAGAAGGGACACTAAGAAAAGTCATTCCAGCACATCTAGTCCCAGAAGTATTGCTACAGTTTCATGATAACAACGGGCACATGGGAAGAGACAAAACAATTGATGTCATAAAGAAAAGGTATTATTGGCAAACTTTCTACAAGGACATTACAGAATATGTAGCCACCTGTAGAACATGTAAATTGAGAAACATGAAGCCACATTTAATTCCCCTTCAAGAAATGCAACCTTCCCATTACCCCATGCAAACAGTGAGCATTGACTTATCAGGTCCTTACCCACTCACCCAATCAGGCAACAAATACCTCCTGCACATAGTTGACCAATACTCTGTTTGGCCAGAAAGTTACCCACTCAGTGATGCCACATCGCAGTCCATCACGCAAATTTTTTTACAAGAATTCATTCCCAGGCATGGCTGTCCAAAACGAATCATTTCAGACAACGGTAAACAGTTTATAGGTAACCCATTTAAAGCCACCTTACACCAGCTGAATATTGAGCATACTACAACCACTTATTATTGCCCAAATGCAAATGGCAGAAATGAACGCATGCACGCCACCCTACATGATATTATTAGCAAATATATCAAGGGGAACCACCAATACTGGGACCTATACATTAACCAAGCTCTTGAAGCCATCCGAGTAAACGTGAACGATACCACAGGAATGTCACCCTTTCTCATGCTATACGGAAGAGAACCAAACTTTCCGTTAGACAACCTACTTCGCCCACAAAAAAAAAATACATGGGAGAAGACCCCATCGAAATAATCCTTCAAGAAAAGTATAAAGCTCACCAGATTGCACAACGAAATACGCAGAAGGCATTTCACAAGAAACAGAAACAACATGATAAATCAGCCAAGCTACCAACGTACAAAATAGGAGACAGAGTATACTACAAGAAACATGTACGCAGTTCAAAATTCGATGACCGATGGTTAGATGGCTACAAAATCATGAAACAAACTACGCCTGTAAACTTCATTATTTGGAATGAAGAGAAACAACACCAAACAAAAGCTCACGTAAAACAAATAAAAATTGATAATCACCGGCCCATTCCGCCTCTGACGACAAATACAAGACCAGTCAGAAAAGCCACCCTAAATTATAATCCATCCAGCACAGATTCGTCTGACATATCAGAGTCAGAGACGACAGACTCTGAATTTTACCAAGACGACCACATACCCAGACCACCCACAGATGAAATACATCGAGCAAGACAACAACGAGACTCGTCCGAAAGCGAAGAAGATATCCCACCACTTGAATTACGTAATAGACTACAAGACAGAGACCTGCGCATTAGAAATGAAGAAATCATGCCACAGACGTCACACGATGACAACACGAAAACACCTTATATCCACACTCAAACTTACTCCCGCAGTGATAAATCGTCAGCTGATACCTATCACACCCCCAGTTCAGGCAGTTCTAGTTTTAACACTAGTGAAAACCAAACACTGCTATACCACAAGAACAAGATTGCTCGTTCAAAACAATCAGATCCTGAAGAAACTATACCCAAGCAGATTGTTGAACCATATACCAGCGATCTTTATGGAGACGAAACAGAACAAGACATGAGAGAAGACAGTGTCAACCCCAGCACAGCTTTGTCAGACCCCAACGAACATAATGACAGAAAAATGGTAGAATTATACCAACAAGAAACAGACATTGATACAGCTAGTTCCATTGAAACCAGTGATGCGGATAGTACATTATTTGTACCAGTCAGCTCCAGCGTCAAACGCGCCTATAAAACAGAATCTGATGACTCAATCCCTAGCAACAAAATTCCGCGTATACAGCACAACTATATCAGACGAAAGATTCTGAAGAAACGCAATCATGTTCCAAAACCAAGCCGAGAAGTGTTAGCCTCATCTCAACTAGTCAAAAACAACAGTGTGCAAATTACTGTGCCCATTGTAACCAGTGCTAACGTTCAGCACAACCAGGTCAGAAGAAAAATCAAGGCGAAACATATACCTGCCTCAAAACCAACAGATGGTCCAGCCATACAAACCCTAACCACAGTAAAACCATCACCGCAATCAAATGATGTTAAGCCATCACCGCATTCGTCAATGTCCTCAGTGTCCCAACAATCAGCAAATGCAGTGTCGTCGCCTATCACACCCGTCACCACTGCTACTCAGTATGATGCTCGCCTAAGCAGTCGGGACATTGCAAGGTTAGAGATGGTGAAGGAACTAGCGAAGCTGTTCTGAAAAACACGCCCAGGTGTTTTATATGTTCGCAAATCCGAACACGGTCAACGCATATGTGAACAAACCTTTTTAACAATGTACTAACTCTCCCCATGTACTCTATTTTCAGTTTTTGACAGTTCAAATGACTTGCTTACAGACTAAGATGTCAAAGCCTCACTGAGAAAGTTATTTTTTCCAGCCTTAGAATACTGATGCCCAGAAAGAAATCAAGACCAGCACACGGAGGATTTTCTTTAGATAGCATAATTGTGAAATAAAAATGTTAAAACAATTGATAACACACGGTGTTACGAGTTTACAGACACCCTTATTTAGTTACATACATTTTCTTAATATTTAGAATGCTACACAACTTTACCTATAACACATGTGTCACACTATTCTGTTGTAACATTCATCTCCACTTTTGTAACTGATCATATTCCACGCTCCATTCACCAGCATTTTCATGCAGACACTTTACACCAGTAGTTTTTTTTTTCTTACCTCATACTAATATTTCTTTGATCTATATTATGCTAAACTCCTTGATATCTGCCACCTTGATCAATCATACTGTTCCTACTATAATATCTCTCAACAGCACATAATTCATACCCAAAACTAGTATTGTAGGTTATGCTATTTTTCTCCACAGGATTATTTATTTTCAAATGTACATTATTATTTTAGACCCAGATGTATATTAGTACTGTCAAGAATTTTAAACATTCTCCTAAAGAGATTCCATATCCCAACCTTGACTCTCTATAGTAAGATTTTCTTCACTCCACTGTTACAACATCTTTAACTTACTATTTTTCCTTTCCACTATATTGAGACGACATTCTAGACTTGTGATTTTTTTAAAATCCCAATCATATTCATTCCTTGGAATTACAATCATGTTGTAATCAGGAGATCCTTGATGTACCCTTTCCTCGCCACTTATTGACAACAGACACTGCTAAAACATTCCTTCTATTCTAACCTAAACTATTACTTGCAACCCTATTGGTTAGGATTTACTATTAGAATATCTAGTGTTTAGTGAATTGATTTTTATCATTCTTTAGTACTTGTGATACAAACAGAAAAGAAATCACAAGAAAAAAAAAAAAAAAAAAGGAATTCCAAGAAAACAGAAAAGACATAAAAGAAAAAAACAATTAGAATGTTTTTTATATAAGATGCTATATGTTTATATGCCACCCACACACATTTTGATGATGATAAGACAATATTGTAAAACATTGACTGCCCTGAGGGTAGCAGATGAAGAAGAAAATAAATAAATCACCCTATGCCACTCATACCCCATCAGCTTGATCCCTGATATTCCAACAATATTTTGTTGATATCACAAGTACCCCAATGACATTTGTGCATGCTGATTTTCTGCAAATGAACAATCCCTTGAGAGCATTAGTATATGCTAACCCCAGATTGAACAAATTGCACCTATTTGTTGATGATGCCTTTGCCCATGTTAAAGAAATAGCATTTGCACATGCTGACCTAGCAAATGAAATACCCCATTACCGCATGATAACCACTAATGACACATGAGATGAAGAAGCAACAGGTTATGTATGATGAAGATGACATTTTATATTAAGGTGAAACTTTATGTTGTCACAGCTGAGATTTTGTTGTAATGTTTATGCACAAAATCCCCCACATTAACATTGGAGGAGGAATAATCTTAGTCTTTCGTGGTTACGAGATAAGACAAGGATATAATAGAATATTTGATGAATACCATGGAACAAATCAGAGCAGATGATTGTTGCACATATGAGGACCATATTTGAAGTCATTATTGAAGGATTATCAGTAGACAAGAGACACAAATGAATTATGATAATCCCATGGAACCACAGGTACTAAGGACACAAAATGGAGATTAAATAATGGAGAAAAAAATAATGACTGAATAATTGCTACGCCCAGAGGTAAAGGAAATAGAGATGCATCCGCATTTTTGGAGAAGATATCTCTTTGATTTTTGCTTATTGCCTTTGTAATATGAACATTGTTGTATAACAAATGACTATTCCTTATCACGAATTACAGAATGTTGTAAGATAGTTGGAATAAATTGACAATTTAAAATACTCATAACATACCCAGAATTACAGGAGAGAAAATAAATAAATGATTGATGAAAGTGGACACACTGAGATTTGCTCACCCCGAGGATATTGGATAAAAAAAAAAAAATAATAATGTTATCCCAAGGACAGACATGTCACAGATATATCATGGAGATACTATGAAAAAAAAAAAAAAAAAGAATATCTAGATTAGAAATGCAGCAAACTTGGTCAAGGACACCATGAAATAGACCCCCGCCCCACACTTAAGATAACTGACGGATGAGATTTTTGAATTATAAGTACCATAAGTCACCCATCTGGCTGTAGTCAGCGGATGTTACAGGCACCACATAACTCTGACTAACCCTCGACCAGCGAAGGCAGAGTTGGTGTCGAAATTTTGCACATATGTAAAAAGACATGTTTTTGTTCATGTTTTAGTAAAGTCTAGACATTTATGTTAATAGTTCTATAAATGATTAGTTGATATATTAATGATAAATATTCGCAAATATAGTACATGGACAATTAATAAGGATATATTTCCAGTACAGAATAAGAGGAATAGGAAGGATCCACATTTTAAATATTGGAGCACCATGAGCGAGGAATTGGACTTATAAAGAAAATGGAAATGGTACACTGTATGCAAGGATAACCAGAAATAATATGGATAAATAGTAGTCAGAGTGCCAGGAACTTTGTCTTACGAGAATAGTGTAGATTCCTCACGATCAATTGATTATTTTCTTCCTTTCTATGTCACATTTTTTTTGAGTGATGACCCCAAAATTTTTTTCATCTCATATTGTCAAAAGTTCTTACATCTCAGTTGATAGTTCCATAAATAATTGTTTGATGTGTTTTGCATAAAGGTATTGCTAGATAAGGTACATAGGGAGTTACTAAGGATGAATTCTCAAGATAACAGGAGGACTAGAATAGATACAATGATATTGGAACGCCATAAATGATACATTGGTGTTATGAAAAAAAAAAAATGTAATATAGAACATTTTCTACAGTGACGGACTTAGAACGAATTTATACACTTACCATTTAGAAAATGTCTATAACAAGGAAACATTCAAATAAATAAATAAGGATAAGCCATGAGGTTTTAATGCTTTTATTGTAAAAAATGATTACTTATAAAAATGATGCTAGTTATATTATCATCTGATAAATATGCATATTATGTCTAGAGATGTTTTCTACATGTAATAATGAGCAAGTGGCTCATTCAAATGATGAGTACCCATGAAAACATTGGCTATTTTATGAAAGTGGATTGCCATTACCATAGGAATTGGAAATCCTGGACATTACTAAGGATATTGCAGAGTACTTGGAAAATAGAATAAATAAGCACGCCAGAAAAAAAAAAGATTTTTTTAGTACTTGCAGGCTTTTAATATGGAGCAAATAACAGTACAGAAAAGAGATAACACCCCTACCACATCCAAGAGAATGTAATCAACTATATTTTTGAATGAAATGTAATAGATTATGATAATCCAGCCAAGTTCTGCAAATAAGATAGTTTATTGTTCATTCCCCAGTGTTGTCACTCGTCACATTTTTTTTAGTGATGACCTTATGAGTGTTTTGCAGATTTTGTTGGGCAGTGTTGCCAATTTGTAAATTTGGTGAAAAATATTATGATGTGATGAATAAGTTACACTTTTTGAAGTTGATGTCCACTACTAGTTTTTTTTTACATAGCAGACGACCTCATATAGACATAGGACCCCAGTATAGGAATTAGATTAAATTTTTTGGAAATATTTTTGGACTTAGAAAAATTTTTGAACTTTAAATTTTTCTGAAAATTTTTTTTGAACTTAGAAATTTTTCGGGATGGATTTTTGTTATTGATAGTACTCAAATGTCTCCCTACGGGATACATTTGCGGAGCCCCGGGATCTATATGTGGCCGTGTACATAGTTGTTCCTTTGGAAACAGACTATATTCTTACAAGACAGAGGAAGCACAGACCACCCCATAATTTTATACTTTATGAGAAACAGAAAATAATAAATAGTGTCACATATTTAGGGTAGAGTCGCTTCTACACGCCATTTCTAATAATTGGGTGATTTCCCCTGACCAATCGGATAGCTCAGATTTACCCCGGGGAAAGTGGAACAACGACGCCATTTTGGCAGTAGAATGAAAGAGCGCAACTCAAGAGGTCGTATCTGGTCCAGCTCTACATATTTCTTAGTTTGAGAAAATCAAACTTCAACATTTCTTATAAAATGTGTATTTCAGGACATTGAGTGGTTATATATATATATTTCTTACTGGCGTAAGTAGTGACAATCGTTAAATATGTATTTTGAATAGAGCTCCCAACCCTAGTCGCAGCAGAACTAGGTTCGAGGATTTGAGTCAATTTGCAAAAACATAGTCTTACACCTCAAACCATGTAGAGTAGAAAATATTCTTGTGTTGGAAAGCATTTAACTCAAGGAATGCTTATGATTATAAAGAAATCAAGGACAAATCTGAGGAGATGGGTAAATGTCGTCGAACCTAAAATAAGACTGTAACTTAAAAGAAGGAACACGGTGGAATGAGAAGGTTCGCCATATTTGACAATTGAGTAGGCCTACGAGACAAGGATGCAAAAAGGGATTTTTGCATCGATGAAAGCATCTGATGAGATGATAGAATTTTATTATACTTATTATTGTAAAAATGTTCTGAATTCCAGACTTTGTTGAAATTTTAAGTTTCATGCTGAAAGATATTAAAAGTTTTGCATGAAATCGAACGCTGTTGAAAAGGTGAATTACTACAGTTTTGAGATCTAGATAAGAAATCTATCCATTTCAATTAAATTCGCTACATCAACACCTAAGAGAAGAAAATCGAACCTGGTAACACAAATTTAAGAGAGAAATCTAAATCTCTGGTGATTAGGCCAGTTAAACATCTGCTCTCTGTAAAGTAAACTGAAAATACTGCATATACCGGCACTGCCACATGAAGGTAATATGGTGCCGTTCCAGTCCTAAGGAACACCTGCCCCGGCTACAATTAAATGTCAAGATATCCTGGACAATTAGGTGTATCAGAGGATACCAGGATAGTGCCAGATAAGAGACTGGTCTTAAAAGAAATACCCCCTTCTCTGAAAAAAGTAAGAGTGTATCGACATCAAAGTGGGGTCAAGCTATGTAAATCTACAGGTATGATGATAGTGTTTAGACCTGAAGATCTATATGCTACCTCTCCAGATCCCACAATGAGTAATGGATATATATTTGTTTGTGTGGCTAATTATCTAGGGGAAAATTATATTAGTTACATGTAATAACTATCAAACAGAACATTAACTTAATTAGAATTGTTAAGTAAGACTGAATGAAAGTATTTACAATTTATTGTTCCTAAACCTCGTTTCTTTTGGTTAGGAAAACTTAACTCAGGTTATAAGGTATTTACAAGATGAAATAAATAATATGGAATGTTCTCCATAAAAAGGCAAAAATATGCTTTTATATATATATATATATATATATATATATATATATATATATATATATATATATATATATATATATATATATATATATATATATATATATATATATATATATATATATATATATATATATATATATAATTAAACAAATTAGTTCAATTAAACAAAAGGGACAATCTGTCCAAACACATAATTTAAATTCTAATAATGGTGTTAATATATCTCTACTAGTGTTTAACTGATACTAGATGGCGGGTTGGGGTTTGTACATCATCACCTGTCTTTATTCACAAATATTCTGTTCACTTTATTGGGTGGAAATGGATTTTATTTTATATAGTTATATTATTATATGGTAGATAGTTGATGAATCGTTCCGTGCCAGGGCTTATGCACTTATCTGGTACGTGAAGCTAAATGATAGTTGTCTTTCTGGCCAACGACCACTGTCTCAATCTTCCTGGGGCAATCTTGGTAGAGAGCTTGTACCAAGACTACAGTTCTTGTGGTAGAGAGCTTGTACCACTACAGCAAACTCCACTTTCCCAATATGTATTATATTCAGGAAGCTGGCACTAACATAGTGCCAGTAAAAAACCCTGCAACATGAAGATTATGATTTGTCTTAACATAATATCTAATCCACCAACTTCACAATTAATAATGCATTCAAAATAAAAGAACAGGGTCAGATCTCTCTGACCAACCCAGCTAATCCAATCTAGATTGATGGAACAACTTGTACCAGTTTTCACATTCCTCTCCTCTAATGGCTACAACACCTCTGCCATTATCATTGATCTTTTTCCATAAAATATGATGGGTGATATGATCCTTGATTACAACCTATATAATCTTTTGGTTCTACCTCTCTGGTAGTTTGTTATATGATGGATCAACATCTAGGCCCTGCATAAGTCTGCTAGGGACCTATGTACTTACAGTCGTAAAATATTTTTCATATGGCAGTATCTCACACTCAAATTTTTAAATAAAATATTAATAATTTCGTTCTTACCCCAAATTCAATTAAATACACACAGGTACGATGATTTGGCACAAATTTTGCTGTGCCGCTGTTAAACTATGACTGCTTTTCTTTAGTTATGTCTTCATTATATGGTGAAGCAAGTCAAACTTTTGGTTCTACCTCTCTGGTAGTTTGTTATATGATGGATCAACATCTAGGCCCTGCATAAGTCTGCTAGGGACCTATGTACTTACAGTCGTAAAATATTTTTCATATGGCAGTATCTCACACTCAAATTTTTAAATAAAATATTAATAATTTCGTTCTTACCCCAAATTCAATTAAATACACACAGGTACGATGATTTGGCACAAATTTTGCTGTGCCGCTGTTAAACTATGACTGCTTTTCTTTAGTTATGTCTTCATTATATGGTGAAGCAAGTCAAACTTCTGGTCTATCAATCGACCTGTTTAAGGGAACGTTTTTCTTCAAATGGCGTCCAGCCTTCCAATTTTCTTTCTCAATATACCCTACGCTGGCCAATAGAAATCGGCGTCTATCAAATTTTGAATTCAAGGTTTAAAAAAAACCCCACTGCAAAAATACTGTGTGTTTTTCCGTACGTTGGTTAGTCTGCCTTAGGCTTTACTTTGCAAAACTATATTTAGTTTCGGGCCAACCAATAACCTCTCTCCCTCTTTCTAACTACACCCAATCAGATTACATGTACCCTCTTTTTCCTCATTTCGAAAATGAGTTCAAAAAATGTTATGGCTAAAATAAGCAGGCATGAGTGTGTTCGTTAGTCTGGCCTAGAATATCTAGTATTATTGCAATATCTTGGTTAATAAGTGGACGATTTTATATAGGGAAACATATTAGTGACCAGAAGGCTGTCATCTATCAGTATATATAAATTTTATGGTCCTAGTCTTTTTAGTTTGTAATTCCATATTTTTTCCACGTTAGTCGTCAATATTATTTAAATCTAGAAAACCACCATCTTTTTCCCTCTCTCCAACGCTTTTTTCAAACTAAAACGACAATGTCTGTGTTTCGTCAGAAAATACGCTACAATACAGGAAATGAGAGCGGTGTGTGTGTTTATACATTTCCACTGCGTGAATATAAGGCGATGCAAGTATTGACCTTGCGTCGTATTTTCAAATCTGCCAAAAGCAATATCGCGCGTTCGTTACAATTTTTGATTCCAAACAACGCGTGCTGATGGTAGCATTCTGTCGCTCCTTTCCCCTCCTTCGTGTCTCTCACTCCGTCTAGAACAAAAATTACGCCTCGATTTGTTTCAAACATGTTATATATTGAAAGCGATATGTTTGCAGGCGGGGCGAAGAAGCTAATCACAACCCAATATTTTATTTCTACCTTATATATAATGTTTTATCTAATTTATCGATTGTATTGAGGATATCACTACAGTGGAGCGGTATACAGCCATCTTCGTTTTCTTACCAACCTGTTCTCCCAGCTTAATCTGATGTCTTCTTTCTTCTCGTGATATCACCATGGATTTTGTTTTAGAGCTGCTTATGACCATCCCTCTCTTCTCCAGCTCTTCCTTCCAGACTTGCAGGTTGAATTGGAGATGTGCCTCTGATTTAGCAATCAGGGCAACATCATCAGCAAATGCCAGCTCTGAAATACAGTCTCATCTTCCAGTACCCCACTGAATACTTTCTTGTTCTCTCCTTACATGCCTTGATGACATCGTCCATGAGGAGTATGAGAAGATAAGGTGACAGGATATCACCTGTTCTTACACCAGTGGTGGTCCTGAACTCTTCTGACTTATGGTTTGCTGTCCTCACATAATTTCTGCAAGACTTGTAGAAGCTCTGTATAGCATGAATCAGAGGTGCTGGAATGTTCTTCCTTGCTAAATAGTCCCAAAGTTTGCTCCAGGGGACCCTGTCAAACGCCTTTTCCAGATCTATGAAACAAAGATGGATCTCACTCTTATACTCAAGGGCCTTTTCACTCAGCTGTCTGAGTGTGAAGATTAGGTCTTGAGTACATCGGTTTGCTCGGAATCCGCACTGGATCTCATCCATTTGTGGCTCAGCTAGGCGTCGGAGTCTCTGCTCTAGGATTCTAGAGTAGATTTTACTAGGGACACTGAGAAGGGATATGCCTCTATGGTTTCCACATTGTCGATTGTCACCCTTTTTTAAAATTGGTGTTATGATGGCAATCTCCCAATCTTTTGGTATGGTCTTGTTGCACCACGCTGCCTTTAGGAACCTTAAGAGTAATAGGTCGCCTGATGCCCCCATGTACTTAACCATTTCTGGTGTTATACCATCATGCCCTGCTGCTTTGCCCATCTTGATTTTCTCCAGTGCTGCCTTCAGTTCTTCCATCTTTGGTTTCCTCTTCTGTGCTAGTGGTTATTATTTCTGATGCTTGACCTTGCTTACCATCAAGGAGTTCTGAGAAATATGCTTTCTATCTTTACATTACTTCCTTCGGGGCAGAAAGCAATTTGCCTTGCTTGTCCTTTATAAATTTGAGAGGGCATTTTTTTTCTTTCCTCATGTTCTTTAGGGTCTTATAGAACAATTTCTGGTTTTCTTGCGCATCTTTTTCTAGCTTTTCTCCAAATTCTTCCCAGGACTTCTGTTTTGCTGCTAGCGCCTTGTTCTTTGCTTCTGTTCTAAGTGTCTGAGTGTCACATATTCTCTATATTTCTCCATTTGTCCTGTTGTGTTTTTAGCTCCTAAGTATTGTTTCCTTGCCATTTTCCTCTCTCTTATTTTCTCTTTGACGTCCTCTGTCCACCAAGGTGTCCTCTTTCTCTTGTTCCCAAGTCGGACTTCACCACATGCTTCTGCAGCAGCTGTCTTTATGATGTTCTTGATTTTAAGCCAGAGGGTTTCCAAGTCATCAGGTTGTTCTTCTGTGTTTCTCACCGCTGTAGCAATAAGTCCCTGATATCTGGTCTTAATTTCTGGCTGTCTCAGGTTGTAGGTCTTAATGCTCATTTCTCCCGTTCGTTTACTTAGTTTCTTGCGTGATGTTGGGCAGTTCCTAGGCTGAGCAACTCTTTCAGTTGTTATTTTGATTGTAAGCAGGTAGTGATCACTTCCAATCTCTGGCCCCCTCCAGACTATAGCATCCCGGACATAATTGAATGAGCTCCTCCTGTCACCGTGAGGTTTGCCCTATCATTATTCATGCTATTGTTAAAGTGAGATAAACAGTTGGGACAGCTCACAAAGAGAAAATAATGAATGAAAATAATAATATTGCTGACTGACAACGGTTCAAAATACCGGTTCATGTTAACTAATAGTGAGTGAATATCTGGAGTTGTAAATAGAATTTTCGAGGACGGGAAAAAAGGCTTGACCAATAAATTTAAGTAAAAAGATTTGGGTCAGCGAATCAGAAGAGTGGCGAGAAAAACACACCACGAGAAATGACCAGAGGTCATTACAGTCAGTCCTGAGTTGGTCTTCAGGAAGAAGGTGTGATCGCTGTGCGGACACGATGAACCTTCTGTGGTTTTACAGATAGGGTTTATGTGTAAATATATTTAGATGTCCAGCCATCACTAGCTAGTGTTATTCTATCGGGGGATAGTATTTGATTCTGTAGTTCATAGTTAAGGTGTATTTCTGAAAGGAGATAAGCGCTTATGCTGTCTTTTGTAAGTATTGAACTATGATTATATTTTTGCACAGAGTAGAATTTTGTTTCCAGGAGAGTTGTGCAGAAGCACGATTTGTCACTTCAGTATGAGTACTTTACGACTATGTACCAAGAAAACGGATGGTTATGAGCATATAACGACTATCTGTAAAGTATCAAAAGGCTGTAAACATTTGAAGGAAACAAGAGATATTATAGAGGAGCCATACTGAACAAGGTTTGAAGTGTCCAGAATTGCATATGATTTTCAAGAAAAAGTGAATGTCGACTTTTATAGAAGAACTTCAAATATGCTCCCTCACTTGTAAGTATCAGAAGGGTGTACATACAATTATTTATGCATGAGATTAGTTTTGTTGCTAGGAACAGTTATAGAGACCTTTTTGACCAGTTCGTCGAGGAGAATATTTAAGTGACAAATAGAGTATGGAATGCTAATAAAGAGCATAGGTACATGAGTAAATAGGAGCAGATTTTGGAAGACTAAAGAAGTCTACAAGAGAAAAGAATAAGTTAAAGAGGAATACGGAAGTTACAAGACATAGAATTCATGTATGAGTTAACCTGAAGTACAAAGACCCAGTAGAGACTTCTATGGAAGTCTACAAGAGAAAAGAATAAGTTAAAGAGGAATACGGAAGTTACAAGACATAGAATTCATGTATGAGTTAACCTGAAGTACAAAGACCCAGTAAAGGCCTCTATGCGAACTCTATCATTTGAACTACTCATTATACGTGTTTTTTTATTAAGTTATTAAAAGTTTTTGAAGGATCAGAGTGAATTAGATTCCATCTTTATGAGTTGCTGACCGTATGCCATGTACATTTAAACTACCACTATACGACGTCACTATTAACATCAAAGAAGGAACTGAACGAACCTGAAGTATACAAGAAAAGGATTAGAGTATCATCCAGGAATTTACACCTCTGGCGGAGATGGCCAGTAATGATATCAACTAAATAACTTGGAAGATAACACAGAGAGAAAGAAAGAAGATAAAGAGAGAAGTTATAAACTTAAATCACATCACTAGGCCTGCCATTTGCCACCTAGTGCTATAACTAAAATATAATGCTGTTACATTACTATCGAATTGGTGCAGTAACCAGTAACATCAGCGCGGTTACACTCCTAACAATGGCATAGTCGATCACTGACTTCTCATTCTTTGTTGGTTCACATCTAGTGTATGCATGTATGCGCTTATGGGGGAACTTTGTGTTTGTAATGATCAGATTCTACTCACTGCAGAATCTAAGTAGTCGCTTTCCATTGTCATTGAGAGTATCTTCTCCATATCTTCCGATAACTCCACCCCATCTAGCATGGTCATTTCCAACTCTGGCATTGAAATCTCCGAACATGATATGTTACGGTCCCGCTGTATCTCTTCTTGCTAGTTGTTATTAAAAGATTCAGCACCGTTGGACGTGAGTTATTGGGTTGCTTGTCAATACTTCAGATATTATGATTCATCTATTCTAATTCCAGCTTATAGTTCGATTGCAGTTTTAAGCCATTATTGTGTGATTTAATTATTATTATATTCAGTGTCGTCGTTGTTTAATAATTCTCCAGCAGTGTTGGTTATATTATAGTTAGTCTTATGAATACCTGTGATAATCTGGACTGACCTTGCAAGGATTACAACAGTCACAGCACAGAGTGAGAACTTGAATAATTCAGACAATTGACAAGTTCCATTGACGACTGAACAATTTATTATATATATCCTTTTACACAATGAGCGTAACACATTTCTCACACATCAACTTGGCTTTAACATAGTACTAAGCTCTACGCAATGTTCATCCCACAGACTTAGCTCGTCTGGGTTAACCGTTAAGTCTATAGCGTAATAGAGTTTGCAACCAACTCCTACTGAATCCGATCCTTGGAATTATTATCCCTTCACAATGCTAGTGAGTACATTATCCGTAAATCTATAGATCCTGTCTATGTATCATTATTCAACATCTTTGGCTTACATCGCCAGGCTTTAACTGCCATGTGTATAAGTTCAAGGTGAACGTAATCTGCGTTATTCGCGATTCTACTCTGGACTCTATCTGGTCCTATATTTAATTTGATACGGATTCTTACGCTATTTTACACTTTCCAGTGGATCTACCGTTCCACATATATACTTAGTCAGTGGCTGTGCCACATATTAATACACACTCCTTAAGTGGCTTTGCCACACATTCCAACACTGCCATTCGGCTCAATGGCCATACATAGACTAATGTAACTAGGCTTGACGCGTCATATCTTGATCTGCGCGATTTCCAGTATTAATTCAATTGAGGAGTATCGTGGTGCACGCATGCGAATGTTTGCAACCATTCACATGTTTGCAAGCCGCGAAACAGTCCTCAACATGATAATTTCATCTAGGCAGTCATCCACTGTCCTTTGAAGCAGCTCGAAGAATTCCTCCATGATCTCTGCTCTCTCATCCTCATTTGGCCCATACACTATGACCAGGTTAACAATGGTTTCTCCTTCTTTTAGTTTTACAACCATAATGCGCTCCGAGACAAAGTTCCATCCCTTGATACTATCTTTTTGGTTTTTGGCCACAATGCAACCCACGCCCCCTTTAGCTCTTTCAGATGTGGGTAAACCACTGTAGAGCAGCGTGTTGCCACCGAGATCCATGACTCCTTGTCTTTTTTTCTTTTTTTCTGTTATAGCCAGGATTTCTAGTTTTGCTTTCCGCATCTCTTCCACCAGCTCCTCTTCTTTCCCATTTATACTTCTTGTGTTCCAAGTTCCATAATTCGTAGTCCGTTCCAGTTCGTCGCCTTTAGAATCAGTCCGGTTTTCTCTCTTGTAGTTTTCGTAATCAAAAGTTTAAAGCAAACAGGTGATTGGCCTGTTGTGCCTTTGCATGGTGGAGGGGCTGCCTCCTTACGGCCTCCATACAGGCCGCCCTCCTCCTTTTTCAGCAGTGCTTGGGACCGGCCTAGGCGGAGTTAAGAATACGACTCACGCCCAGTAAAACCTGGTTATTGTTAGTTGCTTTTAATTCATCATCTTTGTCTTTGCCCTGTGTATTTTCAAACGAATTTTCTGTGACCTCACATCACCTTTTCTCATTTTAAAATGCTTTTATTTAATGTGATATGAGCGTTGTTTGGATGTTTCACATCTTTGAGACCTTGCATCACAAGATTTCAGATGACCTAGGGAGCTAAAATTGTGCACACGATCCTCTGTCGTGGTACATTTTAAACTATATCAGTTTGAAAGACCCTCAGTAACACATAAGGAAGGGAAACCCGAGGCCTGTAAACAGTAAATTAATATTAGACAAACATAAAGGTATGTTTTCAGGCACTCGTAAGAAATAAAGAAGTAGAACACTTGGACAACAGAAAAACAACAGACGTGAGTGGCTTACCCAGGGTTCGAACCCCGTACCTTCCGTACGACAACTCCGCCTAGCTATCAAGCGAATCACACTGACCCCACGGCCAGCTAGGCATCCCCCAAAAAAGATGCTTTACTGGCTATTTATCAGTAAGAAACACAAGATAACACCGGAAGTATACAGTGGGCAACTCAGCCCCTTAATGACGCAATCACTTCTGTTGTTCCCCTATTTAACAGTATGTGTCAGTCCAAACAAGACAAAGACCTTGATACTGGGTCCAGTAAATAGTAGAAGACTAAAGGACAATAGTATAGAACAGTGGGTAGGTTTCTGGTATTGTATGAACATAAATAACACATAAGGAAGGGAAACCCGAGGCCTGTAAACAGTAAATTAATATTAGACAAACATAAAGGTATGTTTTCAGGCACTCGTAAGAAATAAAGAAGTAGAACACTTGGACAACAGAAAAACAACAGACGTGAGTGGCTTACCCAGGGTTCGAACCCCGTACCTTCCGTACGACAACTCCGCCTAGCTATCAAGCGAATCACACTGACCCCACGGCCAGCTAGGCATCCCCAAAAAAAGATGCTTTACTGGCTATTTATCAGTAAGAAACACAAGATAACACCGGAAGTATACAGTGGGCAACTCAGCCCCTTAATGACGCAATCACTTCTGTTGTTCCCCTATTTAACAGTATGTGTCAGTCCAAACAAGACAAAGACCTTGATACTGGGTCCAGTAAATAGTAGAAGACTAAAGGACAATAGTATAGAACAGTGGGTAGGTTTCTGGTATTGTATGAACATAAATAACACATAAGGAAGGGAAACCCGAGGCCTGTAAACAGTAAATTAATATTAGACAAACATAAAGGTATGTTTTCAGGCACTCGTAAGAAATAAAGAAGTAGAACACTTGGACAACAGAAAAACAACAGACGTGAGTGGCTTACCCAGGGTTCGAACCCCGTACCTTCCGTACGACAACTCCGCCTAGCTATCAAGCGAATCACACTGACCCCACGGCCAGCTAGGCATCCCCAAAAAAAAGATGCTTTACTGGCTATTTATCAGTAAGAAACACAAGATAACACCGGAAGTATACAGTGGGCAACTCAGCCCCTTAATGACGCAATCACTTCTGTTGTTCCCCTATTTAACAGTATGTGTCAGTCCAAACAAGACAAAGACCTTGATACTGGATGCCTAGCTGGCCGTGGGGTCAGTGTGATTCGCTTGATAGCTAGGCGGAGTTGTCGTACGGAAGGTACGGGGTTCGAACCCTGGGTAAGCCACTCACGTCTGTTGTTTTTCTGTTGTCCAAGTGTTCTACTTCTTTATTTCTTACGAGTGCCTGAAAACATACCTTTATGTTTGTCTAATATTAATTTACTGTTTACAGGCCTCGGGTTTCCCTTCCTTATGTGTTATTTATGTTCATACAATACCAGAAACCTACCCACTGTTCTATACTATTGTCCTTTAGTCTTCTACTATTTACTGGACCCAGTATCAAGGTCTTTGTCTTGTTTGGACTGACACATACTGTTAAATAGGGGAACAACAGAAGTGATTGCGTCATTAAGGGGGCTGAGTTGCCCACTGTATACTTCCGGTGTTATCTTGTGTTTCTTACTGATAAATAGCCAGTAAAGCATCTTTTTTTGGGGATGCCTAGCTGGCCGTGGGGTCAGTGTGATTCGCTTGATAGCTAGGCGGAGTTGTCGTACGGAAGGTACGGGGTTCGAACCCTGGGTAAGCCACTCACGTCTGTTGTTTTTCTGTTGTCCAAGTGTTCTACTTCTTTATTTCTTACGAGTGCCTGAAAACATACCTTTATGTTTGTCTAATATTAATTTACTGTTTACAGGCCTCGGGTTTCCCTTCCTTATGTGTTATTTATGTTCATACAATACCAGAAACCTACCCACTGTTCTATACTATTGTCCTTTAGTCTTCTACTATTTACTGGACCCAGTATCAAGGTCTTTGTCTTGTTTGGACTGACACATACTGTTAAATAGGGGAACAACAGAAGTGATTGCGTCATTAAGGGGCTGAGTTGCCCACTGTATACTTCCGGTGTTATCTTGTGTTTCTTACTGATAAATAGCCAGTAAAGCATCTTTTTTGGGGGATGCCTAGCTGGCCGTGGGGTCAGTGTGATTCGCTTGATAGCTAGGCGGAGTTGTCGTACGGAAGGTACGGGGTTCGAACCCTGGGTAAGCCACTCACGTCTGTTGTTTTTCTGTTGTCCAAGTGTTCTACTTCTTTATTTCTTACGAGTGCCTGAAAACATACCTTTATGTTTGTCTAATATTAATTTACTGTTTACAGGCCTCGGGTTTCCCTTCCTTATGTGTTATTTATGTTCATACAATACCAGAAACCTACCCATCTACTACCCACTGTTCTATACTATTGTCCTTTAGTCTTCTACTATTTACTGGACCCAGTATCAAGGTCTTTGTCTTGTTTGGACTGACACATACTGTTAAATAGGGGAACAACAGAAGTGATTGCGTCATTAAGGGGCTGAGTTGCCCACTGTATACTTCCGGTGTTATCTTGTGTTTCTTACTGATAAATAGCCAGTAAAGCATCTTTTTTTGGGGATGCCTAGCTGGCCGTGGGGTCAGTGTGATTCGCTTGATAGCTAGGCGGAGTTGTCGTACGGAAGGTACGGGGTTCGAACCCTGGGTAAGCCACTCACGTCTGTTGTTTTTCTGTTGTCCAAGTGTTCTACTTCTTTATTTCTTACGAGTGCCTGAAAACATACCTTTATGTTTGTCTAATATTAATTTATTGAAAGAACCTCGAGTGACTTGTCGCTAGCCCGCCATTCAAAAATTGAAGCCGAAAAAGTCATGAAATTTTTAAAATAATACAGCTCTGAAAGTATCACAGAACTTCGTGACATTGTACACACAATTTAGAGCAGAATCACAGAATTTAGTGATGTACAAAAAAATTGTGAAAAGTAGCACATAACATTTCCCATTTTTAATGATTTTAAAATAAAAGTATATATTCTAAAATTGGTTTTTTTCTTTATTTGTTAAAAATGACATTTCTATTTTAAAATGTCTTTCCTCAGCAGTCGTCCAAACAAGTGACGTAAAAGACAACAAACAAATCGGCGGCTGTCTTCCTTAGCAGACGAGTTTCAGGCGTCGTCCACTGAGCTCTATAAATGGCTTACCTGCAGAAGTCCATCAGCGGGGAGGACATGATGACTGAGCCAAACCAGAACATGATAGACCAGATGCAGGAGGTCATGACCGAGAAAGCTGTAGTAAGTATCGTTAATATTGGCAAGCTTTTGAAAGGTTATTAAATATGTAAAGATATTTTAGGTGATGTGTGCTATATAGGCCTAGTGTTACGTTTTTATTTTTTAAATTAATGAAGAAAAAAAATCCCGTTCAACCTCTGATGGGTTATAATTAGGATATACATTGCTTTCAATTCCAAATAATATGAACAACTGCCGATATGAGAAAGTGGCATCACATTTGTCAAATCATTGTAAATAGGGACCATCACAATTGTTCTTATACGTTAAATAAATAGAAACAAAACAAACAAGCAAAATCAAGAAGAAACTCTGAACAAGAATAATATTAAAGTGGAGGGGTGTAAAGGCCTGGTGGTTCTAGTTATATAACTGACTTTAACAGATATTTAATTGACTTTCATCTGTTAAGTCATATGCATTGTAAGAACAGCATCAGACCTTCACATTCCCAGCCACTATATATTAACATTTGTTCATGTTAAATATTGTTTGACTATATTATGCAGTTCCCTAGGTCTGTCTATTCTTAACACCTCTTCTATATTTATAGGTAAGTTGGATGCTTGCAAATAATCTAAAACTGGTATTCTCATTTGTTCATACCTTTTACATTTTAACAAGAAATGTTTTATATTATTGTCTTGAAGACATCCTGCACAGTAAGGTTCTTCTATTCTGAAATAACCTTTTCCCAGCTGTAGTCTGAGATGTTTTTATTACTGGGAATTTTCAATTCCCTAGATATCTGACATTTTCTTGTTGGAGCCTTGAACATCTTATATGCATGTCTTCCTTTCAGATTTTTATCCCACTCTACTTTCCATTCATCTGTTATTAAATCTTTAATTAAGCTCTTAATCTCTGATTTACTCGTCCCTACATTTATTATATTTTTATCAGATCTACCTTTCTTGGCTTCTTTATCTGCCTTTTCATTTCCTTCTATGCAAACATGTGAAGGTATCCAAGCACCATTAAGTGAAATTAAGTTTGGATCAGCAACCATCTTTGCATTGAACATTGACTGCAATAGACCGCAAGTGTCTTCTGTCTCTTGTCTTGATAGTGCCCTCTTAGAGGCATGTTTCTGACTGTCATTTCCTGTTACTTTTTTTTTTTAAAGATGTGTTTTTTTTTTCAGGGTTGTGGACTCCGACTCCTAAGATTTTAGAAACCCGACTCCGATTACAGTTTTTTACTCGACATGTGGCATAAAATTCAGAGTCCGGACATTTTTTACCCTCTTTAATTCCAAATCCACACACACACACAAAATGACAGCCTCCACCTTCCGACTTCGACTCCACAGCCCAGGATTGTTTTTAGGATGTTAAATATTCTTTCTTTGTGCCTTTTACGGAGCATGAAACTATCGCTGCAGCTTCCATTGCGTCTTATATTTGTTGCCTTGTGCAAACTGCATGATGGTGCAGTAGCCTAGTCCTGTTCTTCCTTTGTCTCTTCAGAGATCCCCTGGGAACTACACGGTTAATTTAATGTTATGTGACACAAGTAAGACCTGGAGAGAAAGACTGCTCTTTTGTTATTTTTAAGAAATGTGAGAGAGAGAGGAATAGCATCAAATGAACTTTAGTTGCATCTCCTCATTCTCCATCTCGGCAAATTAAAAAAGTTTACGGTGTTAAATCTAGTTTGGCTTGGTTTTAAGGACTATCTTCATTACACACGGACAACCCCATCAGTGCTCCGATCTCGTCCCTTAGATCACGCAAGGAGATCTCAGCACAGTGCATGAACTCCATAGTACCGGCAAGAATCCCAATATGTGTATATAGGAATCACACATTCTATAACTATTTTTGTGGTGGGTAGGTTTCTCATTTTTAAATTTTGCCAGGGCAGCGGCCTGATAGGCCTGCTCTTTACGATTTCCAACTGCCGTGGGATTTTTAACATGCGCAACTTGCACACGGGACCTCCTATTTTTTTGCCCTTATCCGAGAAGGCTAGGCATCTGATCTCACTACCCAGGAGACCAGGGAGGGAGTATGACATCAATAGGACCACTGGTTCTGGAAAAACAATTTCCATAAATTATACTCCCTCAACTGGGAATCGAACCCGGTACCTCTAGAACTCGAGGCGGTACCTCTTAGCCACTCCGACCCCCAAAAATCTCATTTTCGGTAAAACAAAGAATGTCAAAGACAGAATAAAACAACTACTCCCTCAGAGACCCCCTTGGGTTACATGGGGCGTGGCTATCATTCGCTATGAAAATAATATGACATCTTCATCTTTCTCCACAGGAATTGTTCCGATTGTGTGACCACGAAGAGAAAGGGTACATCACAAAATCGGACATGCAGAGATTGAGGGCGGAGCTTCCCGTATCACCTGATCAGCTTGGGGTGGTTTTTGATTCATTGGACAATGATGGAAACGGTTACTTAACACTGCAGGAATTCACTGAAGGCTTTGGTACATGTGTACTAGTTGTGTTTCAACAAGCATTTATTTTGTATAACCTTGATTATGATTGGTATAGAACTGGCAAACTCATCATTAAAACAGATTTCTACAGAAACCTCTGCTACAAGAACATGTGCATGCTTTGGTGCAGGCTTCCTTCAAGGTAGCCGTTGTAGCTGTAGCTCCATGCACTTTAGGGAGCAAAAGTGAATCTGATGATTGGTGAATCATATCTTTGATTTTTAAAATTTGGCAGCTAGAGATATGCCATTAAAAAAATTACTTTTATCATCAACACTCTTTTTTGGATTTCCTGGGAGCCTCTCTTATTGTATACTTATTTCCTTATAATTTTGTCAAATATGTTGGTTACTTCACTCGTGCCATAAATGGAAATAGCTGTAGTCACTCTGGTAAATCCCAATGAGAAACTGTTGTGGAAACACAGTGGAAACATGATGGAAAACTGGAAGCACGATGGAAAACTAGAGACACTGCACAAACAAGATGGAGAACTAGAAACACAGTGGAAACATGATGGAAAACTATAAACACGATGAAAACACGATGGAAAACTATAAACACAGCAGAAACATGATGGAGAACTAGAAACACCGCACAAACAAGATGGAGAACTAGAGAAACAGCAGAAACATGATGGAAAACTAGAAACATGGCGGAAACATGATGAATAACTAGAAACATCATGGAAACATGGTGGAAAAATAGAAGCAAATCGGAAACATTATGGAGAACTAGAAACACAGCGGAAACATAATGGAAAACTAGAAACACCATAGACACAATGGAAAACTAGAAACACCGCGGAAACATGATTGAATATTAGAAACACCGCGGAAACATGATGGAGAACTAGAAACACCACGCAAACATGATGGAGAAATAGAAGCACAGCAGAAACACGATAAAAAACAAGAAACATAGCAGAAAGAGATACCACGGACACACAATGGAAAACTAGAGACTTCGTGGAAACACGATGGACAACTAGAAACACCACAACACACGATGGACAACTAGAAACACCACAACATGTGATGGACAACTAGAAATACCACAACATGTGATGGACAACTAGAAACACCACAACACACGATGGACAACTAGAAACACCAAACACACGATGGACAACTAGAGGCACCACAGAAACACGATAGAAAAAGATGCTATTTTTTCCATACCCAAATATTAATTACATTTGTCTCTCCACTGTCCATTTAATTTTACCTTTTATATCAAAATTCCACAGTTACTTTGTATCTTTTTATGTTCTTTCGAGCGATGGTTTTATGCATAGGCAACTTAGAGCCTCGTGCTTTTAGGGGCTTTGCACACAAATATATGTTAGTCAATACAACAAGAATTTCTATAAAGCGGGCCTCACAACTTGACATTTGCCTAGAACCTTGCACAACTTAAACTGCCACTGCTCCTGTCCCTAGTTGACCTGTGCCTTTTATATCTCCATTGCCCTTTTAATTTGCACCATTTATATTTCCCCTGTTTTTAGCCCCGTGTAGTGCCTGGGGGGTCTTTGATGAGACGAAGAAAGAATATATCTACTGCACCCTCAAGCATGTCGTACAAGCCGACAAATATGAGGTTGTGTCTGGGAGTGGCAGCTTCATCATGTCAATCAGACTGCCACAGAAACCACCACTTCAAGAGCATGTGATTGCTTGGTGCTGGGTTCCTACAAGGTCACCAAAACCAGTTATGGCTACATGCTTCATCAAGAGCACAAAGGATAGTAATGATGATGATGTTGTTGATTGGCCCTGTGTACTCCCTGGGGGGTGGGGGGGTGTCTCTGAGGAGGAAATGTAAGACTAGTGTGACTGCTCCCTCAAGCATGTCATACGAGGTTAATAATATAAGGTTGGCAACCTCATGAAATAAAAAAAATAGCTATAGAACAACTTCTACATGCTTTTGGTGCAGGCTACAGTGGTGGCTCCATGTTCCATAAGGAGAGAAAAGGAAATGATGATAATTTCTCCCTTCTCCAGTTAACTCTTTGTCTCTTTTTGTAAGTCATTTCTCCAGTTAATTTGTCCCTTTTTGTAAATCATTTCTCCAGTTAATTTGTCTCTTTCATAAATCATTTCTCCAGTTAATTTGTCTCTTTTATAAATCATTTCCCCAGTTCATTTGTGTCTTTCTTAAACCATTTCCCCAGTTAATTTGACTCTTTCACAAATCATTTCCCCAGTTAATTTGTGTCTTTTTTAAATCATTTCTCCAGTTAATTTGTCCCGTTCAGAAATCATTTCCCCAGTTAATTTGTCTCTTTCATAAATCATTTCTCCAGTTAATTTGTCCCTTTTATAAATCATTTCTCCAGTTAATTTGCCTCTTTCAGAAATCATTTCCCCAGTTAATTTGTCCCTGTCATAAATCATTTCACCAGTTAATTTGTCCCTCTTATTATCTTCTTTTCCCAGGTAGCTTTCTTGGTCTGAGATCTCCAAGCTCATCACGTGATGACAATATTGAGTATGATGAGGTAAGAAAAGTCTTCTAGAGGAAAGAAAAGGTAGATGAGATAAAGACAGAAATACTTCTGGGGTAACAGACATATTGACTAGACTTTCAATTGTGGAATGTCCAGACAGCTACTCGTATATGGGTAAATAGAGTCAGGGGTAAATTATGGAATTTAGGGTGTGTTATTTGGATTAGAGGTGTGTCATTGAGCACACAATCTTGAAACCTTACCACTCACCCCCCACCCCAAGCTGTTTTGTTATCATTATTATCATCATCATCATTTTACTAAGCTCTCCTTACATATCTTGGAGGCACCTCTGTAGCTGGGCCCCTTGCAGAAATCCTGCACCAAGCCTTCACATGCTTGTGCAGCAGTGGTTTTTTTGTGTGTAGCATTTAGTTTCACTTGATGAGATTGCTAGTCCCATGCACAACCTCATATTAGTCGCATTTGATTGACATGCCTGAGGGAGAGTATGTATGTGTTGCGTTACTAAATGAGTGTTCATAGGTTAGGCCAAGAATAAGTCTAGACGGTGTAACATTGTAATGCCAACAGTAAACCATCACCAAATAAACGCTCTAATATAGTAGACGATACATACTTTTATTGTCCAGACATTGCTCCAGTCATTTCATAGATCATCTTAACGCGACATGTTTGAATAATTAGTGAATCAAATAGAGTTTAAAACATACTCCCTTTTGTCAATATATTATCTGGCAGTCACAGACATTTGCTAATGCCTAATAATGTAGAATCATACAGCAGACATACACTTCAAAATCTGGAACTCCTTGCAAACATGTACACACTCTACTGAAACACAGTGAGAAGTCCCTTACCATACGCCGCTAACTTCTGCCTATTATTTTACATCTTCTGCTTGTATATATTAACTATGTCATAATGTATTCGTTTAGCTCCGTAAAATATAGTTTTGTTAGAGCATAATAACGCTCTCCACAAGCAAATCTGTTGTGGTGTGCAAATTAATCCGTAACAATATGTATGTGTGTGTGTATATATATATATATACACACACACACACACACACACACATACATACATACAAGCGTGCATACAAATGGGCACATAATCGCATACACTTACTAGCACCGACAACAGCATCAACAATCGTTATTTAGATGATGTAACTCTACTTGCAGGAAGGCACCTTGTTTGAAGGCCAGGCCGGCGTCCATGATCCAGGAATGGAGGAGAAAATGTTTAACGACATGATCAGACAGATCGGTGCTTCCAGCATCTTCCAGGAGTAAGTTTTACTTAGAGATGATCAACAAGTGTGGATGTCGCGACGGGGGCGATTGAGAAAAAGTGACAAGTCAAGAATAGAGTCGGAGGAGCTCTTGTTTGAAAACTCTGGCGACACACATTGAAAAAAAACATGGTTTACAGCCTTACAAGGCAGTTCTTTGTCTGGAATCCTCAGTGTAAGATCAAAAGAGGAAGAGACATGCCATAGATATGAAGAGGATAAAGAAGACATAACAAGAACAGATGACAGAGGGCGTGAAGGATTGGCGTGTCTTTGTTGAAAACCTGCGCATTGCTTTGGAGCTGAAAATGTAATGAATGAAGTGTGAATTTAAGACTTTGGTTTTAAATATTCTTTGTTTGGTTTGAATGTTCAGGTGATTTGATTTTTAATGTTGTTGTGGAGCACTGTGAGAATGACAGCTTGTTTTGGTTTGGTTGTCTTGGTTTTATTAACGTTCACACTGTCTCCACTGAATATTACTTTACTGCCGAGAACTGATAATTTTATTACCCCTTACATATGGAAATAGATGACAGAAGAAGACTCATTGAATAGAACACACACTGAAAAAAACCTCTTGATAGCATTACTGTCACATGATGATGACGATGATGATAATTATGATAATAATGATCAATGTGTGTGTGTGGGCAAATGATAAAGTAAGAGGTTGTTTGCATGAACAATAAATTGTGCAGGCCTGTGTGTATGTTAAGTGCGAATGAAAACTGGTCAGTCTGATGTTACGTGAGTTTGCCTCGTGCGGGTTGTGGGTCAAAAACACGGGATAATAGTTCGAGATGCGAAGTTGTGAGTTGGGGGAATGAAATGTGAACTGGAAGGTTGCGCGTAGAGTGGAGAAGATGGCTAGATGTTATGGCTGAATCTTGTTGTTTGGATCTGAAGAAAGGATAATGAATTATTACCTTGGATGTTTGTATTTCATGTAATATTGGATTTTCATGACATTTTCAAAATACAGTGTTCTGTTTGGGATTAAATTTCGGTGTTGATCAGTTATTCATGAATTAATTTGACAATTGTGGTGTACGAAGATAGCAGGTGTCTTTTTGGGTTAATTAATGTGACAGCATGCATCCTCAAGCATGTGTCAATTACAAGGCAGTCCGTGTTTTGGAATCCTTCGGGAAAGAGAAATAAGAGGAGACCTAAAAACACAATGAAAAAGTGTATGTAGTTTCAGCAGAGCGTCAAGTGGCAGAGCGGCTGGAGCATTTGATTCTGAAGGCAGCCTCATCATATCCCAGGAGACACATACAAAATAGAACTATTGCTCCATCAGGCATAACTTGCAGGCAACTAATATGAGTTTGTGTATGTGATTGGCAACCTCATTATGTTAAACTACTTCAGAATGCACCATTACGAGAGTATTGAAATGTTACAGTGCATGTATCTTGCAATGTGCAAGAGCTAAGAGGAGTGGCGTCACAACGAACAACCTGGAGAGCACTGGTTTCTGCCTTATGCGCCGTGTTTGGTGCTTAAAGAATTTATTATTATGTATCTTGCAAGAAGACTTGCTGCTGTAGTGATTCCATGCGCTAATGGACATGATAGTGAAGATGAAAGGGATAAGGAAGATATGCAATAATTTCATAGGGATGGCACAGGACATGATGGTTTGACAGGAATTGTTTGAAGGCCTATGCTCCCCAGGGATGAAATGATGAATGATGATTGTCTGCTGTCAAGGAATGGTTTTGCGTTTTTGATTGCATGAGTAAATGAGCCTCTGCTCAGACAGCACGTACATTTGTTGGTTACAAGTGTGCTTGGTTACTTTTTATTTTTTTTATTTTAATGATGAAAAATATTTTGTTCAACCTCTGATGGGTTATATTTAGGATAGACGGTATTTCAATTCCAAATAATAAGAACAACAGCCGATATGGGAAAATGGCATCACACTTGTCAAATCATTGTAAATAGGGCAAATCACAATTACCAATTATGTTTGTATGATTAAAAATACAAAAACCCAAACAAACAAAAGCGAGATAAAACCAAACAAAATCAAACAGAAACTCCAAACAAGAATAATATTATTGGTGAGGGGTGTAAAGGCCTGGTGGTTCCAGTTATATAATTGACTTTAACAGATATTTAATTGACTTTCACCTGTTAAAAGTCATATGTATTGTAAGAACAGCATCAGACCTTCACATTCCCAATTACTATATATTAACTTTTGTTCTCATTAAATACTGTTTGACTATATTATGCAGTTCCCTAGGTCTGTCTATTCTTAACACCTCTTCTATATTTATAGGTAAATTTGATGCCTGCAAATAATCTAATATTGGTATTCTCCTTTGTTCATATCACTTACATTTTAACAAAAAATGTTCTATATTATTGTCTTGAAGACATCCTGCACAGAAAGATTCTTCTATTCTGAAATATCCTTTTCGCAGCTGTAGTCTGAGAAGTTTCTTAATACTGGGAATTTTCAATTCCCTAGATATCTGACATTTTCTTGTTGGAGCCTTGAACATCTTATATGCATGTCTTCCATTCAGATTTTATCCCACTCTGCTTTCCATTCATCTGTTATTAAATCTTTAATCAAGGTCTAAATCTCTGATTTACTCATCCGTACATTTATTAGAATTTTGTCAGATCTACCTTTCTTGGCTTCTTTATCTGCTTTCTCATTTCCCTCTATGCCAACATGTGAAGGTATCCTAGCAATTAAGACTGAACATCCCCTGGAATATAAGTATGCAGTAGCCAGAAATATCTCCTCTGCTATATCAGGTCTACTGCAGTCTCGTAAGTTTCTAAGTGCCTGAATTATTGAAAGAGAGTCATTTTAAATTGTTAGTTTCTTGGGAAATTGTTATGTTTCAAAAAACTAACAAAGCATACTATTTTGCTTAGATTTCATTTTATTTTGTGGGGGGGGGGGGGGGGGGGGGGGTAGGGGGGGGGTAAACATACAAGCATAATTGGTAATTGTAATTTGCCCTATTTACAATGATTTGACAGATGTTATGCCACTTTCCCATATAAAATGTTTTTGATACAGTTGCAATCTTTACTGTGTTACCTTAACTATAAGAAGTGTCACAATGTTTCCAGTTGAGCTGTTTTCTACTTTGCTGGGATGTTTTTTGCATTTTACTTCAGTAATTATTTTAATAAACAGATTACAGATATTCTTACCATCATTCTCTTTTGTAGCGAAGATGTTGTCAGGGCCATGTGGTTGAAACTGCATAGAGAAGAACCGGACATGGCTTCTACTTTTGAGGAATTCATCGCAAAATTAGCTGGAGATATCAAAAGGTCAAAAGTCGATTTTCAGTCCCTAGAAGCCGCCTTAATGAGGTAAGCCTGCTCTAAAAATTTGGTTATTATTGGACATGTAAACGAACCTGTTCTATTATTAGAAATAGTAATTGTGCAGTATTTATCCACGTCGCGTCCCGATTATAAGAGTAAGGAATGGGGAAAAAACTGCATGAACCAGTTATATGGATCATCGATTGGCAAAGTGGTTAAAAGTTGCTTCTCAAAAATAAACAAAAAATTGAAAACAAAACACAAAAACAAAAAGGAAAGACAAAGAAAGCAAGTAAAGTCTCTCACAACTACCGTTGTGTCTCAAAACTGTTGTTTGTCACCTTGTTAACAACAAGGCAGTTATGAGAGACTTTATTCTTTTTTTATTTATTGTTATTTGTATTTTATTTTTGTTTTTTTTTTGGCCAGGGGGGGGGGGGGGGGGGGGGGGGGGGGGGGGGGGGGGGGGGGGGGGGGGGGGGGGGGGGGGGGGGGGGGGGGGGGGGCACATACATTCATATATTTTTACAGTTTTTATTACTATATTTGAACTGGATGGATGGGGGGAGAAGATACTATATTTAGATATCAGAAATCAGATTTTATTGTCTTGAATTCACTACACCATATATTCAAATTATAACCCATCAAGGGTTGAATGAGATACTTTGTCTTTAAAAAAAAAAAAGCTTCTCAGGGCAAATTTACTGGATTGAAAACCTAGTATCATTCTTCAGCCTACCCAGTTATAAATGAGTACATGGCTGTGCTCTGAAGTTAGGGAAGGTGAAGGCAGCGAGGAAGGGAACTCATCACGACACCTCATAAAAAAAAGGTAGACCTAGTATAGTGAAGTCTCTAACATGCCACTCCTCTGTGGCAGTATTTGCAGTGATGTCGATTCTGTTCAACAATAACAATAGTTTCCTTACAAAGACGGTGTGGAATTGCGGACATGTCAATTAGAGTTGCTGTATTCAATTCTTTAGAGCACCATGCCTCTGTTTTTATATTTCTTCTACTATCTAGCTGTAGTGTGTGTGTGTTTGCCGAGAGCTAATCTACTTTACCCAATCATTTAATGTCGTTATATTTGTTCTCTTAATTGCGGACTCAAATTTCCATGTTTTTAGGAATTCACAATTTACATTGACGTATTTATCACAATGACTGCTGTATGTTGCCACATTGTTATTGGCCCCTTAGCAAAATGCCTGTAACAAAGTATGCAATGCTCTTGCAGTAGTGAGTTATGTAGCAGTTCATTGTACATGGTAACTTTACTTTAATCGCCTCTAACAGTTTGATAGTATTACAATGAAGCCCTTGTTCTGAAATCCCCAGGGTAAGCAAGCTAGAGGAAAACCATAGAACACATGGAGAAGAGAACTGGAGACACAAGAAAGTAATGAGGAAGATATAGAAAGACCTTGAGCTGATGGCACGGGACTGTAAGACTTGGCATACAAGTATTTGAAGGCCTATGCTCCGTGGGAAGCTGAAGGGTAATGACAATGATGATGTCGTAACAGACGACTTACAGATACCGCCTTTTGGGACTAACAGCACTTATGCTAAAAATATGGCTACAGAAACCACTACTTCAAAGATATATATGAAATGTTTGGTGCAGATTTCCTGAAAAAGAAGGCAGCTGTAATAGTGGCTTTTATGCTCCTTGCATCTTGTTGCCTTGTAGAATTAAACAGAGATTTTGTTTTGTTTCTTTATGAAGCCAGTGTGGAACTGCAGACATGTCAGTTGGAACTGCTATATTTTATTCTTTGGAGCACTGTGGCTTGTTTTGTTTTTTCTTTAGTTTTTTTTACTACTGTCTAGCTATGGTGTGTATTCATTGACAATCTACTTCTTCTTTGATCCTTAACCACTAACTGTCAAAGCAGTCAATGGCCATCACACTTGGTTGCATCTTGTAGGGCAGCAACAAACTGCTTCCACTTTGCTCGGTTGGCAGCCATCCTCCGTGCAGTTCCCCAGCTCTGGTTCAAGCTAACCTACTAATAAATTACTGTTGTTATATTCATTCGCTTAATTGCAGCCTCAGATCTCAGTGTTGTTATCAACTACACAGTTTAGGATGACGTAATTTATTGCATCGACTGCTGTATGTTGCCTTATTGTAATTGGCCCCTTTGCAAAAAGCCTGCAACAAAGTACTCATATGCTCTTGCCGTAGTGGTTTATGTGGCAGTTCATTATGTATGATGAGAATGCCAGCCTCAAGCATAACCTCTCTTTAATCGCTTTTGACATTATGCCTGGTGTGTTTCCTTCTTAGTCTCCTCTAAGTGGTTTATAATTCCTGCATCACTAGCATGCTTCTTTATGGCAGCGAGACATGGACAACCTATGCTAAGCAAGAAAGAAGGCTCAATACCTTACGTCTACGCCACGTCCTTGGTATTTCGTGGAAGGACACAGTGACAAACGTTGAGCTGATATCATGTGCTAGCCTTCAAAGCATGTATACACTGCTTAGACAGTGCAGACTACGCTGGCTTGGCCATGTCCGCCGCTTGGAAAATGGTTGCACCCCCAAAGGTATTTTCTACAGACAACTGGCAGATGGTAAAAGAACAGCCGGGCAACCACAGCTGAGGTTCAAAGATGTGTGCAAGAGAGACATGAAGACACTGTACATAAATCCAGCGACCTGGGAGGATGAAGCTGCTGATTGCACCAAGTGGCGATGCGCCCTATGGCACCACCTCAGATTAGGCTAAAAGAAGCTCTTACAACAAGTAGAAGAGAAAAGAACACACCAAAAGGCAAACAGGGCAAACAAAAAAGAGGCAGCTGAGGGCTATAACCATCTCCATAGTCAGTTATGACTAGAGAAGCTACCACTATTCCTCCAAGGCTGATGGGAATCACATGACATTTTATTGACCTAAGAGCAAGAATATTTGTAAGGAAGAATTACAATGAATTTAAATAATATTTATGTCTGCACAGACAGCTAGACAGACAGCTAGACAGACAGAAATTGAGGTAGGCAGACAGATACAAACAGAAAGACAGACCAGTAAGTAGATCGTAATAATTTCCCTTATAGCTCTTAATGAAGAATGGAACCACCACTGCTGTAGCTAGTCTTGTTTCAGGAAGTCTGCATCAAATCATTCATGTGCTTGTGCCATGATAGTTGTTTGTAGTCATCTGTTTGACATGATGAGGTTGCCAGTCACATACACAACATCATGTTAGTCACCTCATATGATATGCCTGAGGCAGCAGTCTTCCTATTCTTTCCATATGTCCTCAGATACCCACAGGGGACCCATGGGGTGGTTGCAGACCTCAGATACCCACAGGAACAACATGGGGTGGTTGCAGACCTCAGATACCCACAGGAACAACATAGGGTGGTTGCAGACCTCAGATACCCACAGGAACAACATAGGGTGGTTGCAGACCTCAGATACCCACAGGAACAACATGGGGTGGTTGCAGACCTCAGATACCCACAGGAACAATGGGGTGGTTGCAGATATGTAGATAGTCACAGACCCCCAGGATCTACGTGGAGCATACGCCAGTTGAATAGTCCCAAGTCCATCGGGAACATCATGGAGCGTACGTGTATATATAGATAGTCAGAGACCCAGGGAATAACATGGGGCATACAATGATATATAGATAGTCAGAGACTTCACAGAACTACATGGAACATACACAGATATATAAATAGTCAGAAACATCACAGAACTACATGGAATATACACAGACATATAGAGAGTCAGAGACATCCCAGAACTATACAGAACATACACAGATATATAAATAGTCAGAGACATCCCAGAACTACATGGAATATACACAGACATATAGAGAGAGACATCCCAGAACCATATAGAACATACACAGATATATAAATAGTCAGAGACATCCCAGAACTATATGGAACATACACAGATATATAAATAGTCAGAGACATCCCAGAACTACATGGAATATACACAGACATATAGAGAGTCAGAGACATCCCAGAACCATATAGAACATACACAGATATATAAATAGTCAGAGACATCCCAGAACTACATGGAACATACACAGATATATAGATAGTCAGAGACATCCCAGAACTATATGGAACATACACAGATATATAAATAGTCAGAGACATCCCAGAACTACATGGAACATAGACAGATATATAGAAAGTCAGAGACCCCCAGAACTATATGGAACATACACAGATATATAAATAGTCAGAGACATCCCAGAACTACATGGAACATACACAGATATATAGATAATCATAGACATCCCAGAACTATATGGAACATACACAGATATATAGATAGAAACATCCCAGAACTACGTAAAACATACACAGATATATAGATAATCAGAGACATCCCGGAACTACATGTAACATACACAGGTATATAGATAGTGACAGCCCAGAACTATATGGATCATACACAGATATTTGATAGTCAGAGACATCCCAGAACCACAAGGGACATATGTGGACATCTGTATAACCAGAGACCTGCGGGAACTACCTGATGTGTACATGGATATACAGCTAGATAATAAAAAGGAACAAATTCATTGCTTTTTGGTTTAATTTTGTGACTGACTTGATTTTGTTACTGTTTTTATGTGATTGATTTGATTTTGTCATTGATATGAGGCTTTGCCTGATTTATATAGCAAGAGTAATGAACACGAGGAAGAAGTCAAGAAACTCTATGAGGAGATGGAATTACAGATAAAAGAGGAAAGAGAGCAGATATTAGCAGAGGTAAGGACAATTTTTGTTAACTCCATTGTTTGCTTGTTACTTTTACTACGCTATTCATCAGTCGATTTGCAATCTTAGCTTTAAATTGTTACCATCTTTCTGCGTTTCCTTTGATTAACTTGTCATCATCATCTCCGTTTTCATTCCTCATGGAGCCACCACTACAGATGGTCCCCTTGAGGATATTGTTAAAGAAGATTATAATGTATTTTACATGTTGACCACACTTAGTTTTGTTAGCAGTTTAATCTACGCGGTAACAATTCTATCTGAGGCCAACATGATGTATTTTGCACCATTTTTAATTATAATGAACGCGATATAAGTTTTACGTCACTAGGTGATGATGACGTAATAGGTTCTACACTAATGTATGCAGACCGTTAGTTCGAGGCCTTTCTTTGTAAGAATCCGTCAGAGTAAGACGTTCATGCCATTGCTTCCAATTTATTTTGAAGTTTAACAGTTCTCCTACGTGGCTTAAGTATTGCGAAGGTCGCCACTGATATTCAAGAAGATGCCGAACATAAGTATTTAAGTTTCGATGATTTTTATGCAGAGGAATCTTTATGGGAGCAAATAATAATAATTATCTCCATATTCTGGTTGTCACTACTTAGGTGTTAACAGTTATCGGCACCTCTAGTAAATAGGCCAGATATCTTCTTCATCGTACACTCTCAGACGTCCACTTGAATGTTCTCAAAGAAAGCAGTAGCCAGTTTGAGGCTATTTGAATCGCCGTAAAGCTTGTCCACGAAAGGAGCTGGCGTTGGCCATATGCACTTTCTCTGTACCACATATAAGGGGCAACTTTGAAGCAGATGTTCAGCAGTTATTTTATCAGTGCCACAGTTACATTGATCGGTAGTTCCTATCTTTAGCTTGTTGAATAGATGGTATCTCAATCTGTTGTGGCCAGTGCGGAGTCTGAAGATTACCACTTGTTCTCTTCTGTGGAGCTGGTAGTAAGCATCATTCTGTGTGTGCCCTGGATGTTCTACATTCCATTTGTTTCTGTATCTGATTCTGATAAAACTCTTTGCCTCCTCAAAAGTTATGCTTGCATCAGGCTGAGGTAGATGTGAACCTTCTTTTGCCATTCTGTCAGCCTCTTCATTGCCGATGATGTTACAGTGAGATGGGATCCATTGAATCACAACACTTTTGAATCGTTGATAAAGTTTGTGGAGCACTACTCTGAGATCATCCAGGTCTGTATTATTTTGTCTTTTCAATGTTGCAGTTACTGACTGTGCATCAGTAAAGAAAGCAACTTGTCTCTCTGCGCTTTCTTCTGTCAATGGCCAGATATGAGACGATGTATCAAGGACTGTAGGAGATTCAATTACATGTACAGTAGAACTCCATTTATCCGAACCCCATGGGACCGAGCATCGTTCGGATAATCAAATGTTCGGATAATTGGATTACATAATGTATCGAGTACATGTACACATATTTCTAAAAATAATTAACCATCACAAGGAAAATACACTATAAAACATATTTACTTGTACTGTAATAATAATACCCACACTGTATTAGATCACTGTATCACCAAAATCTTTTATTACACTGCAGTGCATGTACTTCTTGTATTAATTATTTTTGTTAAGAAAGAGAAATGTTTTCAAAATAACATTACAAACGATTCAAAAACCAGGCGCAACTTACGTATATATGTACTTGCACAGATGTAGCCCACTATTTAAAATAATGAGGAATCCTCTTTTGCACCAAACTGGATAGTCTCCTTTTGGCTGCTAAGTCCCGAATTCTCTTCAACAGCAGAAGCTGTGTAGGACAGCTGTCATCTTCTTGCTCGTACCAAGCCATCGCAGTTTCTAGTGCTATAAAGGCCTCTTCAGGACTTGGTCGACGTTTTGGTTTTTCTTCATAATCTACAAGTACATCATGTACTTCTGAGGTGTCTTCATCATCGGTCACTACATGTATTTGGTTTTCTTCTTGCACAAAAGACAAAATTTCTTCGTCATTCAAAAACTGAAAACCAGAATCATTATCATCTTCTAGCCACATGTGTGCATCATCTTTGTCACAGTCCGAAAATCCGGGCATTGCTTGAAACAGTTCCACAACTTCATTTATACAATCATCATTTGTGTCCACTGCAGTAGTTTCATTTCCTCCTTTTTTCCCAAGCAATCTACTCCAAGCCTTGTTGAGATTATCTTGTGACAGGGTGGTCCAAGCATCAGCTAACATATAGCAGCAGTCTTTGAGATTAAGCTTTTTGGAAAACGCCACCACACTTTCTTCATCTTCAGCCAACAATAAACGACGCAGGACTTCCTTCTTGTACATCTTTTTAAGCTTTGCTATAACACCCTGATCCATTGGTTGAATCAGTGCTGTTACATTGGGAGGCAGAAAAATTACTTTAAAATTTGCATCAACTGCATTCAATGTATCCGTCTCTGGATGAGATGGTGCATTGTCCAGTAGAAGAATTACTTTTCCAGTTTTATTTTCTTGTTCTCCCAACCTCTTCACATTTGGGATGAACTGATTTGTATACCAATCAAGAAATATTTCACTATTCATCCAAGCACTCTTCTGTGCTTTGTAACACAGTGGGAGACATGTCACATTCTTTAAACAACGTGGTTTTTTTGGCTTTGCCGATCATTAGCACCGGTAAACGATGACTTCCACTGGCATTCGCGGCTACCAAAATTGTTACTCTCTCTTTGCACTTTTTAAACCCAGGGGCAGCTGCTTCGCGCTGAGATGCAAGTGATTTTTGAGGCAATGATTTCCAGTATAAGCCAGTCTCATCGGCATTATACACATCCTCGAGTGAATAACCTTCTTCTTCCAAAAAAGCCAAGAATGTTTCTATAAAATTTTTAGCGGCAGTTGCATTGCTAGATAAAGATTCCCCTTGAATCTCCAATTCTCGTATGCCATGACGAGATTTAAAGTTTCTTAACCATTCCTGGCTAGCCTTAAAGTCAGGAGGACCGTCAAGTTGATTGTTGAACTGAAGTGCCTTTTCACACAACAGAGAACCAGAGATAGGTTCCCCTTTGCTTCTTCTTTGCACAAACCATATATACAAAGCCTCTTCCAATTTCACATCTTTCGCATTTCTCATGGTTTTACGTTTCTTCGACCCATTTTCACTATCAAATTTTGATGCAAAACTCATAATTTTATCCTTGTTACTTTTAATGTCAGAGACGGTAGCTTTCCCAACATTGAAAATCCTCGCAAGTGAAGACACAGTTTCACCTTGTCCTAGTCTCTTGATAAATTCTGTTTTCGTTTCAATTGACAAAACATTGCGGTTCCTTTTATATGCTTTAGGCCTACTGGAAGATGCCATATCGCACAGAGAAATACTTGTACGCCAAAATTATTCTGCTGTAGTAGCAGACACAATTATTTTAAGTTGAACTGTCTGTTTAGCCAGTGTTCTACCTAGAACGCACACGTACACTGTATTTTTAAACCAGATATTAACTGACTTTATGATCTAACTGACTTCCTGTACGTAAGCGACCGACCATTAGCCATCCCATTCTCTACAAATTGTTCGCACACATTTGAAGTTTGCCGCATCAAAAGATTCAGAATTTTAGTCTAACGTGACTGTGGCATCTGATTTTTTTTTTTTCTGGAAAAAGTGTTCGGATAATTGGATGTTCGGATAATTGGGGTTCGGATAAATGGAGTTCTACTGTATGTAATTCCACTTTTGCCATGAACATGTTATGCTACGTTTGAATAAATATGCTGTCACCTGTGGACCCATTTACCAAGTCGTTTTGGAGGTCACTTTATGATTGATAGTTTTTGCACAAAGCCCACGGCATTCCACAACATCTCATAAGCACGATGCTCAACATGGAATTCAATTATGAACCAACCATCTTGTTCAAACACACCCTCTGTAAATAACCAAAAACCATTCATAACAGATGCCTACGCTCAAGCTCAAGCTCTTACAGTGGTTGTTTCTGTAACCAGTTGTTTAACATAATGAGGTTTCCAGCTCAGGAACAAGCTCATACTAGTTGCCTTCTACGACACGACATGTCTGAAGGAGCAGTGGTCATGTTCTTTCTTCGTCTCCTCAGAGATCCATGGCAACTAAACGCAGTGGCGGTTGTAGGCAGTCTGGACTTTTGCATAGGGCCTCATGTTTCTAGGGGCCTCTCGCACAAATATATGCTTGTCGATACAACAGGAGCTTGGGCCTTGGAAATTCACACTTGCTAAGGGCCTCACATAATCTAAAACTGCCACTGGCTACATGTGACCACATTACTGTATTTTTGCACAAATCATTTTTGCAGTTTCTGACACAACAATTTGGGTCTAGCAATGTACATTTAATATGTGCTTGTTTATTTAGGAGAGAGCCAGGGAGAGACAAATGCGAGGTGAACTGGAAAGTCAGTTGAAAGAGAAGGAGAAGCAGTTACAAGAGATTCTAATGAGACACCAGGAGGTAAGTTTTGTTTGTCATGCATAAATCATGAGGGAAGTATCCTTAAAATCAATTCTATCTGCCAGACCACATGTTCTTGTATATTTGGATATGCACCCTAATATAACTAACAGACCTTGTGTCTACGTTAGATGGGACGTGCCTCACCAGAACAGGGCAAACCTGTTATTACAAGAAATAAAAAAAAAAGACAAGGAAGTGTCCATAAAGTCAAGTATCATAATGAAAATAGTTACTTTTTAATTTTTTCTACCACTTCATCATCATTATCATAATTTCTCCATTTCGCTCCCTGTGGAGCAAGCAGTCACAACTACAGCTCGTCCCCCAGAAAACCTGCACCAAAGAAATCATTGTTAGTTATTTATTTTGATTGTTATACCCACGTGTAGTTATGGGGTGTCCCTGTTCAGACAACTACCACACCCACAGGCATGTCATACAAGGTGACTACTATGATGTTGTGCATGTGGCTGGCAACCTCATCATGTCACAACAAGTTGCCACAGAAACAATTGCTGCCAGAGCATGTGACTGCTTGTTGCAGACGTCTTGTTGCAAGATGACCAGCTACATTGGTGACTCCATACTCCATAAGGAGTGCAAAGGAAAATGATGATGACTTTTATTTGTGTGAGAGAGTCTGTCAATTATTTTCCTCTGTTTTTGCTCTTCTGACTGTATGGGACGTGTAATGTTGGGATATATTCAGACAACAGGAAAGATTTCTAATAGAAAGATATAGATGACAACAACAAGAGAAGATGCTGGATAGTTTGACATTGTGGATGAAAATAAGTCAACAGAATTACTCTTCTTCCTCGTTCACCTTCAGACTTCCACATTAATGACTCTAACTGGAATCTAGACCCCCGAACACATACTCCAAAACTGCCCAACCCATGATGACCCACGACATCTGACCTTGCCAGGGGGTGCTGAGCTGAAGCAAAGCTATGGGGCTGCCGCGCTGACCTGGAAAAGACTGGACTTCGTCCTGGCGATTTACCATGACCACAAACTGAATGCAGAAGAATGACTAATAAAAGTAGTAGTCAGCTCAAGGTTCCTGACATCTCCAAACAGTTTTTCGTTGAGAGAAGTGGGTTGATGCCATATCCCACTATGTTCCCTGCTGTAAGTTGGGCAGGATTGGAGCAGTAATAAACAGTACTGAGGGCAGGAGGTTGTAGAGAGACATGATCACCTAGAACAGAGGTCCCCAGCCTGGGTCACGAGAAGGTAACTGGTAACTGAGGGTGTGAACCCCTAGACTAAACACAATGGATCTAGAGGAGCAAACCTCAATAATAAAACAAGTGCACTACACCGTATACACCCTCTGTGGGTGGGGAGGAGCCCAGATGGATACTGAACAAGTCTTAGGAGTGAGAACGAGTAAAAGCAGAGAGACTCAGGACGTGATGAGAACACGGCGTAACCAGCAGGTAATTTGGTGGCGGGGGATGAGCACTGTGAACTCTACCTTGGCTATGTTTTTTTTTTTTTTTTTTTTCGTACGCCCTCTAATACTTGAGGCAAAATCTCAGGTTATTATTAATGTCTAACCTGACATTGATATTACGTGAGTATCCCTTTTTTTTCTTGTACAGAGACAGGTGTCCCTCGCCATTCAGGCAGATACTCGCCGATTTTGGAGGTACCCATTAGAGCTGGGTCGGCTCAGGAGCCGCCAATCCCTGGTCGACGACACTCCTTCAAATGTTCTTACCAGGTCTCGAGTTAATCCAGTCCAAATCCCGGTCGACGAAAAATCCTCAAATGTCGTCGCCCGGGTTTGATCCTGGATCACCCGGTCACCAGAGCGGTGTTGTAACCACTACGCTAGCGCGGCTCCTACCTTGGCTATGTATTTCAGGGAAATGCAGAAACACCCCCTTTAGCTCCTCTAGAGCTGGCACAGTACACTTCTGGCTTCTAAGAAGTGGGTAGAAAATCCACAGGCACCCCAGCATCACAATGCCATGATGATGGGTACAAGGATGTTTAGGGGGTATGGGGAATACTACATAAATGTCTGTATTATCCTTTTGAAATATTATCTCTGTGAATCCTGATTCTCATCCCTGTTCTGAATCAAACACACAGCAAGAAACAAACTGGAGGCTGAAAATTATATGCGGGTGGCTCTTTCATAAACTGTACCAAGAATAAAACTGTTGATCGACAAGAAACAGAATCAAGGGTCTTACTAATTTATTTGACTGTGTTCTGATAACACATTTAACAACTTGATGAAACTAACTTGTTGTTATGAACTGAGTAAAGTATTCTTTATTTAAATTAATGCATCTGTTTATTTATTTTCTTATACGTGTATGCATGGTAAACTCTAGAATGTATTACCTTTAACACTGAATAGGAGGTAAAAAGGTAGTTCCATTGCAGATACTGCCATAGGGGAGTGAACTGTTAGAGACTTCACTATACTAGGTCCAGCTTCGAGACATGAGGGTGACCAGTTCCCTTCCTTGCTGCCTTTTCTTTCCCTAACTCAAGTGCAAAGTCAGGTACCATTTACAGCTGGGTATACTGAAGCGTGTTGATACTGTGAATAACCTGGAACTTTTGCTGTGAGAGACCAGCGCTCTAACCACTCTGCCAATCAGACACTGAATAGAAGCTGCAGGATTGTTAATATACTCTAATTATGGTACTCGTTGGACATAATCTATATTTATTTATTTACTATTCACAGTTTCCTTCATTAGTTAATTAAGGTACGAGGGCCAGAACTCCGCCCATGCCGGTCCCAAGCCCGGATGAAAAAGGAGGAGGGCGGCCTACATGGAGGCCGTAAGGAGGCAGCCCCTCCACCATGCAAAGGCACAACAGGCCAATCACCTGTTTGCTTTAAACCACGATTACGAGTAACACAAGAGAGAAAACCGGACTGATTCTAAAGGCGACGAACTGGAACGGACTACGGACTACGACTTATGGAACATGGAACACAAGAAGTATAAATGGGAAGGAAGAGGAGCTGGTGGAAGAGATGAGGAAAGCAAAACTAGAAATCCTGGCTATAACGGAAACAAAGAAAAAAGGACAAGGAGTCATGGATCTCAATGGCAACACGCTGCTCTACAGAAATGTACCCATATCCGAAAGAGCTAAAGGGGGCGTGGGTTGCATTGTGGCCAAAAACCAAAAAGATAGTATCAAGGGATGGAACTTTGTCTCGGAGCGCATTATGGTTGTAAAACTAAAAGAAGGAGAAACCATTGTTAACCTGGTCATAGTGTATGGGCCAAATGAGGATGAGAGAGCAGAGATCATGGAGGAATTCTTCGAGCTGCTTCAAAGGACAGTGGATGACTGCCTAGATGAAGTTATCATGCTCGGAGATTTCAATGCCAGAGTTGGAAATGACCATGCTAGATGGGGTGGAGTTATCGGAAGATATGGAGAAGATACTCTCAATGACAATGGAAAGCGACTCCTTAGATTCTGCAGTGAGCAGAATCTGATCATTACAAACACAAAGTTCCCCCATAAGCGCATACATGCATACACTAGATGTGAACCAACAAAGAATGAGAAGTCAGTGATCGACTATGCCATTGTTCGGAGAAGCTCATTCAAATATGTCCGAGATGCAAGAGTCTGGAGGGGGCCAGAGATTGGAAGTGATCACTACCTGCTAACAATCAAACGAACAACTGAAAGAGTTGCTCAGCCTAGGAACTGCTCAATATCACGCAAGAAACCAAGTAAACGAGCAGGAGAAATGAGCATTATGACCTACAAGCTGAGAGAGCCAGAAATTAAGACCAGATATCAGGGGCTTATTGCTGCAGCGGTGAGCAACACAGAAGAACAACCTGATGACTTGGAAACCCTCTGGATTAAATTCAAGGATATCATAAAGACAGCTGCTGCAGAAGCATGTGGTGAAGTCTGACTTGGGAACCAGAGAAAGAGGACACCTTGGTGGACAGAGGAAGTCAAAGAGAAAATAAGAGAGAAGAAAATGGCATGGAAACAATACTTAGGAGCTAAAAACACAACAGGACAAATGGAAAAATATAGAGAATATGTGACACTCAGAACAGAAGTAAAGAACAAAGTGCTAGCAGCAAAACAGAAGTCCTGGGAAGAATTTGGAGAAAAGCTAGAAAAAGATGCACAAGAAAACCAGAAATTGTTCTATAAGACCCTAAAGAACATGAGGAAGGAAAAACAATGCCCTCTCAAATTTATAAAGGACAAGCAAGGCAAATTGCTTACTGCCCCGAAGGAAGTAATGGAAAGATGGAAAGAATATTTCTCAGAACTCCTTGATGGTGAGCAAGGTCAAACATCAGAAATGATAACCACTAGCACAGAAGAGGAAACCAATGGTGATGAAGATGACATAAAGATGGAAGAACTGAAGGCGGCACTGGAGAAAATCAAGATGGGCAAAGCAGCAGGGCATGATGGTATAACACCAGAAATGGTTAAGTACATGGGAGCATCAGGTGACCTGTTACTCCTAAGGGTCCTACAGGCAGCATGGTGCAACAAGACCATACCAAAGGATTGGGAGATCGCCATCATAACACCAATTTTCAAAAAGGGTGACAACCGACAGTGTGGAAACCATAGAGGCATATCCCTTCTCAGTGTCCCTGGAAAAATCTACTCTAGAATCCTAGAGCAGAGACTCCGACGCCTAGCTGAGCCACAATTGGATGAGGTCCAGTGCGGATTCCGAGCAAACCGAAGTACTCAAGACCTAATCTTCACACTCAGACAGCTGAGTGAAAAGGCCCTCGAGTATAAGAGTGAGATCCATCTTTGTTTCATAGATCTGGAAAAGGCGTTTGACAGGGTCCCCTGGAGCAAACTTTGGGACTGTTTGGCAAGGAAGAATATTCCAGCACCTCTGATTCATGCTATACAGAGCTTCTACAAGTCTTGCAGAAATTATGTGAGGACAGCAAACCATAAGTCAGAAGAGTTCAGGACCACCACTGGTGTAAGACAAGGTGATACCCTATCACCTTACCTCTTCATACTCCTTATGGACGATGTCATCAAGGCATGTAAGGAGAGAACAAGAAAGTATTCAGTGGGGTACTGGAAGATGAGACAGGTCTATATTTCAGAGCTGGCATTTGCTGATGATGTTGCCCTGATTGCTAAATCAGAGGCACATCTCCAATCCAACCTGCAAGTCTGGAAGGAAGAGCTGGAGAAGAGAGGGATGGTCATAAGCAGCTCTAAAACAAAATCCATGGTGATATCACGAGAAGAAAGAAGGCATCAGATTAAGCTGGGAGAATAGGTCCTGGAGCAGGTTGACCACTTTAAATACCTCGGAGCTATTATAGACCGAAAGGGAGGCATCAAAGAAGAGTTGGCCACTCGAAAAGCAGCAGCTGGGAGACTTTTTCAGGCCATAAATCGAGGATTCCTCAGCAAGAGAGAGGTTGGTAAGAAAACGAAGATGGCTGTATACCGCTCCACCTATGTCCCAGTCTTGACATGTGGATGCGAGTCATGGGCAATGACCACAACCCATAAAAGCCAGATCCAAACCTCAGAAATGAGGTATCTGAGGAAGGTGGTTGAAGTAACAAGAAGAGACATGGTACGCAACCAGACAATACGTCAAGGCCTAAAATGCCACCCCCTACAGACCCAAGTAGAACAGTCCCAACTAAGATGGTTTGGCCATGTCTGCAGAATGGGAGAAGATCGGCTACCACGACAAGCATGGGAAACAAAGAGCCAAGGATCCAGACCCCGAGGACGACCCAGAGTCCGCTGGGAGGACAACATTAGACAATCTTTGAAGGACCGAGGACTAGAATGGAACCAGGCCAGGAGGAAGACAGCCGATAGAATAGTCTGGCGCTCTCTCTTCCAAACCTCTACACCTCACGGTAGAAGGGGAACGACTAAGTAAGTAAGTAAGGTACGAGGGCCAGAAAGGGTTGGCTATTTCTCATCTAGAACAAACATCTTCCCTATAATAACTCAACTTTCTTGACATCCTGCAATGTCTGGCAGTTCACAGTTTGTCAGAAAGTATATACAAGTTATGGTATTTTTTGTACCACTCTCACAGCACCCGCTGGATGTTTACAAAATAAATTTTGTCGTCTGCAGCTGGAGCAAAAACTAAACCAAGTAAACACGACGGAAGTGATGACGAAACAAGAAAATGAACGCTTGCAGAAGGTTAGTGCTTTTTTACTTCTTTGTTGCTTCTGACATTTATTTCCAGGCTGCTCCTTGCAGAGTAAGGTGCTGGCAACATAGCAGGACTCCTTACAGGAATCTTGCATCAATGCCCCTTTGCTTATATATATATATATAATTTTTGTTTTCTTGTTGGTGTATGTAGCTGACAAAGAAAATACCCCAGAAATGTCCCAAATTTTGCTGAATCGTTCAATTGTAAAACTGACAGTATCGCTATTCATAAAAACACTTTTGTTTAACTTGATTTGAGCACTGTTTGTATGTTTCAAATCTTTGAGCCCTTGGTTCACTAGGAGCTGAAATTTGCACATGACTCTCTATCGTAATCCATTTTAAACTATACAAATTTAAAGGAACCTTGAGTGACCTGTCCCCGGCCCACACTTACAAATTAAAGCTGAAAGAAAAGGTAGAATTTTTTTTAAATGTTATAGCTATGAAATAATCACAGAACTTGGTGACTTATACACAAAATTGTGAACAGGATCACAGAACTTGGTTACATACACAAAATTGTGAACAGGATCACAGAACTTGGTGAATTATACACAAAATTGTGAACAGGATCATCACAGAACTTGGTGAATTATACTTGTACACAAAATTGTGAACAGGATCACAGAACTTGGTGAATTATACTTATACACAAAATTGTGAACAGGATCACAGAACTTGGTGTAATTGTACAAAGTAATTGTGAACATTGTTACAGCTTTGTTGCAGTTTGTAGCATCAGAAGCAACAATCCAATTAAAGATTTTTTAGTGGATTTGGCAACAGTAATAAAAGCAGATACCTAATACTTTTGTTTTCCTTGACTTGTTTGACAACGTTATCATAAATTTAAGCTGATTTGGCATGTATTAATGTGTTGATGAAGACTTTTGTTGACATGCTTGTGCATTTTATAATTTGTTTGTTATATGGAAAAGTGAAATATCTTGTATATGACAATATGTGTAAGATTTGTCTCATGACAATCCATCACAAATTTGTCCACCATCTTTGTGTAGGAAAGAGACCAGCTTGAAGAGCTGCTCAGCCATTCCCAAGACACTTTAGATGAGTCACGTGCCTACATCCAACAAATGCAGATGCAGCAGAAAGATGAGAAAAGGGAGAGAGCCATGTATGACATGTTGTTGTGGTTATTATTGTCTCCCATTTCGTTCGTACATAAATACATTTGCGTTTTCTCTTGCATTTGATATATGAGGACGGAATATTGTGGCCGAGGCAGTCTTACATCTTATGCAGTTGAAATTAAATCAGGGGTTCCCAGCCTGGTGTACGCATATTCCCAAGGAGTAGAAGAAGCTTCTCAAGTGGGTACAGGGAATAATTGCCTATTTGGTAAATAACTATATTATTCTATGAAAATATTCCAAAACTAGTAGTGTTAGTGAAAAAAGTGGTGTTAAAACAAGGTTGTGGGTTAAAAAGTTGTGGTAAAAATAAGTTGTGGTAAAAAAATGTTGTGGTAAAAAAAAAGATGTGGTAAAAAAGTAGTGTGTTTTAAAGACAATGGGTGTCTTGTTTTCTCAGTCGCATTCAAAGCAAGAAACAAACTGGTAGATAAACATGAAATCTGGATATCTCTTCTGAAAACTATAATAAGAATAAAACTGTTGTTTGACAAGAAACAGAATCTAGGGTTTCAGTAATTTATTTGACTGTTTTCTGATAAACATTTAAAACATTTAACAATGTTATGATACTCAAAATGTTGTTATAATTATGGAATATGCATAGTAAACTATAGAATTTATTTTGTTTCGTATTGAAAGAGGGGTTATGGGAGGTAATCTTTCCATTTAAATTAGTAAATTGTAGAGTGACCTCTCCTTGTAATCTTTGTCTTTGTAAATGTTTCACTCTATCACTCGCGGGGGGGGGGGGGGGGGCGGGGGGGGGGGGGGTGGTGACTCTACAATTTACTAGTCTAAAAGTTAACTAAAAGACAAGGGGATATGGAAATTTAAAAAAAAAGGTTGGGAACTCCTGGCGTAGATGTTGATTTTGGCTGTAAGAATATGTGATAGTTTTACTGCATTTTCTGTTGTGTTTTATAAAGGAAAAACATATAAAATACATGAAAAGATGGCACAAGACAAAAACATGTGGCGAGAACTGATTGAAGACCTCTGCTCCACTGGGTGGGGAAGGGTAATGATTGTGATGATCATGAAGATAATAAAAGAAATAAAGAACAGACGAGTTCAGATGCCTTAATCTCTTCACTTCAAATGTCTTCATTAACTCTTCACTTCAGATGTCTTCATCAACTCTTCACTTTGGATAAATTTAACTCTTTACTTCAGATTCTTTAATGCTTCACTTCAGATGAATTAAACTGTTTACTTCAGATCCTTTAACTCTTCACTTCATTTGTCTCAATAACTCTTTACTTCAGATGCCTCATTAAATCTCCACTTCGTATACCTCATTAAATAGAACGTGAAAGTCTGGTCAAGCAGTTGGATATCCTCAAGTAAGTGTCTTTTACGTATTAAACACTTTTATGTAAGTTCACAGGCGCTTATATATATTTATATATATTTATATTTGTCGCTTTTCAAATCTTTGACTCATAATATCTATGTTCCACACGCTATGGAGAGCTAAAACTGTGTGCAGCTTCCTTTTATTCTACATTTGAACCTTTTATGTTGTTTCAAGCATTGGCTAGCTGATTTTATGTACTAAAAATAAGGTTGTAAATAACTTCATTAAAGTAAGGGAAATAATGAATTTTAAAGATAAATTTTCATATTTGAAAGGGGCAGGTGTTGAATGGTGATCCGTTATGAGTTGATTTAATTAAGTTGTTTCTTCAAGCAACTATGCCATCAGCAAGTATTTGTCCATTTCCTGAAACACACGACAGCCACAGTTATCTTGCTCCATAGTTTCAGAAACAGTTTGCACCTGTTCTGTTTTTATTCTCTGCTTTATAATTGGATTCTTTCTTTGCCCTTGGAAATTCATGGTATGTATGATTACCCTCAGAGTACCAGCAAGTTGTTTCATTTCTGTGCATTTTCTTAGTGTGAGAGAATCTCTTGCAGTTTTAATATTGCAACAGTGGAGGGGTATAGGCTTCAGTCTATTGAGGTCTATCTTCCATAATCAGCTTTGTAGTTCCTTCAAAAGTTACTATCATTAGGCTGGTCTCTCTTTTGTTCCAGGTGTTCAGTCTTTCTTCACCTCTGATTTTGATTTCTGGTGTTTCTATCTGTAGATGACTGAGGACTACTTGATCAGACCAGCTGGTACCTACCCTTCTTATAACCAATTTCTTGTAGATCTTATCCTGAATTTTAATCTGGTGGGGCAGCTGGAATTCTTTTGGACCAAATTACAATTTGGCCATCAGCAAGCTTGTCTTTCCCGTGTTGTTTAGGGCAAGTGTAACTCTCTTTTTGCGTTTTTTCACTTTGATACTTATTCCCACAATTCCCTCCAGGATGCCAACCACTTTGTCATCAGGTAGTGCCCTGAGAGTGGCCTCGCTTCTGGTCACCTGAGTCACTGACTTTTAATTCTTGTTGCACCTGCTGATTCCCAGATCTGTTTGGCTTTTTGGGGTGGAATCTCTTCCTGCACTCAGTTGTTGTAAACGTGTATGGGTTAATGTTTGGACTCACTCAGTTGTTGTAAACGTGTATGGGTTAATGTTTGGACTCACTCATTTGTTGTAAACATGTATGGGTTAATGTTTGGACTCACTCAGTTGTTGTAAACGTGTATGGGTTAATGTTTGGCTTCTTGTGGTGGAATCTCTTCCTGCACTCAGTTGTTGTAAACGTGTATGGGTTAATGTTTGGACTCTTGTTTTGGCGTGATAGTTACCTCCAGTCTTGACTTGATGCTCTATCTGATTAACTGTGAATGAGATTGACTGTGATCTATGCAGAATGGGACCCTCTGAGTTTGTGCTGGTTCTTTGAGGACTGAGGGGTGTCAACCTCGTTGTGTTTTTAGTTCCTTAGAATCTCCTGTTTTGGTCTCCTCGCATCCCATATCCTTCTAGCTCATATCCTAGTTTCACCATTGACTGGACTATTCTTTGGAGGATCTGTGGCTGGTTCACTGGTTTCACCCATCTGGTTACGAATAAGTGATATGGCTCTGAACTCATCCCTCAAAAATACTTCTCCTTGAGTTCAGCCATAGAGGGTCTACTTCTTCATTCCAGTTTGATCTGTTTGTCTCCTCCTGTCACCTCCTTCGCATTGTATGGTGTTGTGATATTTGGTTTGTTTAATATTGGTTCTTCATGTTTAGTGGACATGTGCCTATTTCTCAACGTTTGGGAGCTTTTTTTTGCTGGCTCCAGCTTTTCCTTGTTTGTGTTTCTGGTTTGCATCAAACTATTGTGCTGTAAAACTCCTTATGAACGCACTATAGGGGGAGTGGGTAGTCCAAAAATGCCAGTTGTTCTGTACTTCCAAATTATATATATTCTAAAAAGTCACCTATACAGTATGAGGAAAGCAAAATACTATTACCGCCAGGTATTTGGCAGAAAAGATTACGCGCGCATATGGTGTAATATTTATTCTCAATCTCTTATCTTGTCCAAAGTTACTTTTTTTTTTTTTTTTTTTAAGTTTTGTTTTGACACAGGGGTAAGTTTTGTCATAATAGTGAGTGTGTATGAAATGGTACAGTGTATGTCGACTCATGTACTTGTCATGTATGAGCACAATCCCAGGCAGATCATACAGCCATCTAGACAACATTCAAGGAGCTCAGGAATTAAGTTCCAACAAATACTGTAATAACATTGGTGTTATGAAAATCAGACTTGTAATATCATTGATAAAGTTGGTATTCATCTAAAAATACTGAGACAACCCTTAAAATGGCATTCCATATATTGAACAATCACCTTGGCCTATCTCACAGTCAGGTTTTTGAACTTTTGATTCTGTAATATAATCGAACAAACTAAACCTTATCAAACCCGCAGTGATATGCTCTCTGTACAGCACTAACAGGCAGGGGCTTACTGAGAGCGCTTTGAGTCTCTGGGCAAAAAAATGGCAACTGGCTCCTGATTACCTATTTCATGTGGATTACTGATTCTAAATGTCATGGGGAGATGGTCCATCCTACTGCTGTGGACCCTTAGGCAGTGCCAGCAATGGCCAACTCAGTCCATCCCTGCAAATATCACAGAACAGGAAACTCATCTGGCTATCTCAAAATCAAATTGCAGCTGACTTAATTCGTATTCTCAACCAAACTCATTCACAATCAATATTAACCCGGGACCTCAAGACGCAGCAATAGAGACCGCAGTCAGCGACTCATAGCTTGACTGCCTGCGTCAGGACCAGCGAACCAGAGCTGGTCAAGACCGTGCTCCACCTCCACGTGGTGGTCCTGGAAACCCTAAAAAAATGCCGTGCAGAATCGCAATCGGATGCCGTGCAGAAGTCGGATGTGTCGACCGAAAGGTGCAGATATCACAGCTACGTTGTAAACAGACACAACGCAACCACCGTCCTTTTCAGGGCGAACGAAGAAGAAGAAGAAGAATATTAATCCATATCACAGGTCTTTCATATTTGGACATGCGGCATAATATTACCGACAGCCCTTGTGTCTAGGTTGAATGGGCATGCCTCGCCAAAACGAGACAAAGCTCCTATTAAAAAAAAGCAGATTTAATGATCACGAGATATCCACTGACTACACTTAAACTCCAGAATAGAACTCAAGAAACTTCACTTGATGTGCAAGGGGAATCCTCAGTACTATAGTCATTCAGAATTACCATACAAGCATGCAGAATAATAATATACCATTTAATCACGTGACATCTCTGCCCTTTACCAATAACTACACATACCGTCATCATCATGTGATGTATCTATTTATTATTTCATTTGCAGGGATGTCAACAAAAAATTACGAGATGACAGAGACGAGGCGGATGCCACGGATATAAGGCGGGTATTGCCTGTTTTATCTCGTGGTGATGGTTTGGTCAAACATTTATTTGATAAGGGCATTCATTCAACACTGTCCTTTCTGCTCAGCAGAGAGCAACAACTACAGTTGTTCCCCTTGCAAGAAGCCTGCATCATAGCATTAATATGCTCTTACAACTGTAGTCTATGTAGCAGTTAGTCCAGCCCCGCGCACAACCATATGTTAGTCACCTCTTACGACATGCCTGAATAGTAACCCTGTTCTTCCTTTGTCACTTGTATACAGTGAATACGACGAGTGGAAGCAGGATGATTGAGATACTTTACTTTCAAACTTTTTAAAAAAATAAGCATCAAACTTTACAGAGACCATGCTTCTTGAGGCATAGTTACCAAATTCAAAATCTGGTATCGTCATGCTTCAGTCCACGCAACTGTAAATGAGTACCCGACTCTGCTCTTGGGGTAAGGGGGTGGTAAAGGCAGCAAGGAAGGGAACCGGTCATCCCACCTCATAAAGCTGAGACCTAGCATATGTCCCCAGGAGCATAGACCTTCAACAGACACACCCCAAGTCCACAGACACGCCCCCAAGTCCACAGACACGCCCCCATGTCCACAGACACGCCCCAAGTCCACAGACACGCCCCAAGTCCACAGACACGCCCCAAGTCCACAGACACGCCCCAAGTCCACCTGTCACATGCCATGAGCTCAAGATCTGTTTATGTTTTCCTTAACATTTTTATTTATCTCTCCAGTTCTTTTCTCCATATGTTCTATTTCTCTTACTCAGTGGATTTCAGAAGAAGGACAGCCTGGTAAATCTGTCAACAGGTTTCCTCATTGTGTGTCCAGTCCATTGGCCATGTCTTCTTAATATCTCATCTTCTACTGCCACTTGTCTGGTTCATGTCATCAGCTCCACATTAGCGTTCTTGTCATACAATTTCAACCCCTCTATTCTACACAAGCACACATTTATGAAAGTCTGTATCTTTTTGCTTGTTGTTCTTGTTATTTTCTCAGTTCTAAGAGCCGTACAATAGAACTTATCTGACATTTAAGTTGACGATTCTTATTTTTGTGTTGGTCTTGATTTCTGAAGAATTCCATTATTTCCATAATACAAAGAAACTTCTACTAGCTTTTTGTACCCTTGGATGTGAACCTCTGTCTCTGAGGCTAATTACACCCTCATTGACTCTTGAAATCATCCACACACTTCCAGGGATTCCCCCTGTGGTGAAACATGTTGAGAACCCAGCATTGCACACTAAGCTTGGAGGAGTCACTTGAGGCACAGACGTAACTCGACTTTTAACTGGTTGCCTGCATGCAGGAGGATCTCACTATGGACCCCATGATAGGCAGGGGGAGCTGAGAAGTGGCTCTGTGTAGGACGTGACGATTCCTTGGGAGAACCCAGAACCAGAGCAAAGTATATTAGCTCTGCATAATTGAAGTGCCCCTTTGGACGATGGGTAATTCACAGTATGCCACACGCTTCTTCCTCCTAGCTTGGGACCAGATGTGATGATCCTTTAAATGCCAGCCAAGCTGGAGAAACTGGAACTCAGGACATGTTTCAGAATGGCAGAAAAGCCACAGGAAAAGCCTAGATCTACAGTGTAGATAATACCAAGGAGTCTTGAACGTGGTATTGGCTGAAAAAGAGTGAGAAGCTCTTGAGCCTTAGTTAAATCACAACAACAACATCTTGTAGTAGTCTTTCTTATCGTTTCCTGTATTTATTCTCATTATCTTTGTCTTTTCTTTGTATATGTTTAAATCCACTTGCTTTAACCTCTCATCAACTATTTTTATTTTGTCTTGCATCTGATTACGGTTATGCCAGGTCAACGCCAAAATGTGCATCATCAAGCTGTTTTGTCAGTCTAAGGCTTTTCATTTCTGCTGGTTAATGCCGATGTTTTCATAACCCAATCTCTAGCCAGTAAGAAGAGAAAGGATAACAAGAGTCATCCCTGTCTGTTCAAAGTTGTTTTCCACCCTCCTTTACCAGTCTGTGAATCTTTTTATTCCCTGGGAAAGGACTGACATGCAGGGTGGGACTGACAGAGGTCTTTGCCCTGGGCAATAAGATATTTATTACGGGAAAGGTGATTAAGCTAGACAAAGCCTGGTGGACAGTGGGAACTCTAATGCTGTGGGCCATCGGGCACTGCCTAATTGCCCGCCCGCTCAGTCTACCCCTGGTGAAATATCACATTTTAATTAAAAGCACATTTGCAACACAAACATTGTGATAGAAATTCGCATATTATGATGTTTTCTCTGAAGCTTAAACTAACTTTTTTTTTAAACGCTTGTCTACATAAATTTTTTTTTGCTTTCGCTGCTTAAGATACATTTTGAAATCGTTACCCAAATTTCTTTTTACTGTATACCATCTGTTTTTCATTTCTATCTGCTGCTGGTTAGGATGGCGCATTGTCCCTCGATGCTGAGGTATATTAGTAAATATATTACGACAAAGATTATTTTTACTATCCCCCTACCTTTGACACATAGGGATGTTATTTTGAATACCGGTAGTGGAGTAAGAACCCTTATAATTTCGATTTGTGATGACCTCTAATGTTACATTTGAGAGTTTTTTATTTTTTTTTAATTAATTAATTTTTTTTATTGTACGCCCGCTATTACTCGAGGCGAAATCTCCTGTTAATATGTCTAACCCAAGACTGATTTTACGTGAGTATCCATTTTTTCCCATTACAATGACAGGTGTCCTCTCGCCATTCAGGCAGATATTCGCCAATTTCGCAGATACCCATTAGAGCTGGGTTGGCTCAGGTGCCGTTCAGGTTATTCCAGTCCCTGGTTGATGATACTTCTTCAAATGTCTTCACCAGGGCTCGAATTAATCCAGTCCAAGTCTCGGTTGACGACACTCCTTCAAATGTTCTCGCCAGGGCTCAAACCTGGATCATCCGATTGCCAGCACAGTGTGGTAACCATTACACCAGCGCGGCTCCCATTTGAGAGTTTAAATCATAGTGTGTATGTGTTACCTTAGTGGTAACATACAGTTCCATTTTTTCCCACTAAACTTGCAATCTTTTATGGAAAAGTCCAGCGCGGCTCCCCCATTTCAGAGAGTTTAAATCATGTTCCTCAGTGTGTAAGTATGAATGTTGCATCCTTTAGCCAGAAAAGTGTCATTGCACATCATAGACTTAAAAAAGTAATGAGGTGGGACATACATTGAGGCCATACATTAAAAGCAACAACAATAACGACATAACCACATTTACCCTTAAACGTGCTTGCTTCGTGCTGCACCTTACCCAACTGTAAGTGTGTACCTGACTCTGCTCTTGAGTTAGAGGAGGCAAAGGCAGCGAGGAAAGGAACTGGTGACGCCACCTCATAAAAGCTGAACCTAGTATTGTGAAGTCTCTAACACTTCACACCCCTCATTAAAGCTGAACCTAGTATTGTGAAGTCTCTAACACTTCACTCCCCTCATAAAAGCTGAACCTAGTATTGTGAAGTCTGTAACACTTCACTCCCCTTATAAAAGCTGAACCTAGTATTGTGAAGTCTCTAACACTTCACTCCCCTCATTAAAGCTGAACCTAGTATTGTGAAGTCTGTAACACTTCACTCCCCTTATAAAAGCTGAACCTAGTATTGTGAAGTCTGTAACACTTCACTCCCCTTATAAAAGCTGAACCTAGTATTGTGAAGTCTGTAACACTTCACTCCCATCATAAAAGCTGAACCTAGTATTGTGAAGTCTGTAACACTTCACTCCCATCATTAAAGCTGAACCTAGTATTGTGAAGTCTCTAACACTTCACTCCCCTCATTAAAGCTGAACCTAGTATTGTGAAGTCTGTAACACTTCACTCCTCTTATAAAAGCTGAACCTAGTATTGTGAAGTCTGTAACACTTCACTCCCCTCATTAAAGCTGAACCTAGTATTGTGAAGTCTCTAACACTTCACTCCCCTTATAAAAGCTGAACCTAGTATTGTGAAGTCTCTAACACTTCACTCCCCTCATTAAAGCTGAACCTAGTATTGTGAAGTCTCTAACACTTCACTCCCCTTATAAAAGCTGAACCTAGTATTGTGAAGTCTCTAACACTTCACTCCCCTCATTAAAGCTGAACCTAGTATTGTGAAGTCTCTAACACTTCACTCCCCTCATTAAAGCTGAACCTAGTATTGTGAAGTCTGTAACACTTCACTCCCCTTATAAAAGCTGAACCTAGTATTGTGAAGTCTGTAACACTTCACTCCCCTTATAAAAGCTGAACCTAGTATTGTGAAGTCTGTAACACTTCACTCCCCTTATAAAAGCTAAACCTAGTATTGTGAAGTCTCAAACACTTCATTTCCCAGTGACAGTATCTGCTATGGGGACTACCTTGACCTTTGATTAGTTTTCGGATCCTTAGTGAAGCCAATCATCATTTATCTTTGTGCTGTCTACAGGTCATAGAGCCACCACTGCAGCTAATCCCTTGCTGTAAGCTTTGCACTAAACATTCACATGCTGTTGTAGTGGTGGTTTTTGTGGCAACTTGTTTAACATGATGAGGTTGCCAGCCTCATTTATGACCTCAATTTAACAATCTTGTACCTGTGGGTGCAGTAGGTCTTTTTTTGTTGTTGTCTTTTCATAGACTACCGGAAACTACATGGGGAAGTTAAGTGAACAAGTAAAAATAATTGCAGACAAAACCGTGCACACATGCGTGAGCTACTTATCAATCATGAGTTGGGCAATATTGCGGGGTATGTCCCAGTATTCTATGATTCAACCTATGCATATCACCAAATTGGTTTAACTATTTGTATGATGCATTTCTTTCCAACGAACGAAGATGTTTTTTATAGAATACAGGTAAAAGTATCGATCTATTAATTCTCGTATAATCTACACATTTAAAACACTATTTTATATCCATACATATTGTTTTCCTTTTTGTCTTTCATAAATTTTTTGTTTTGTCACAATTTTCCACTTTGGTATTATTTTGAATTGTAACTACAGTTGTTTGTTTAATTTAAATATTCTTCTGACTCTTTAACTACCTTTTCTGTGGACGATATTACACAACAAAATTTTAGATGACAAATTTAGAGAATCAGTTGACAGTTGTTGTTTAACTAGGGCTGCTGAGCTTCTTGCTCTTTTGCAGCCAACACCAAGTTGAAGACTCCTGGGTATTATCTACACTGTAGATCTAGGTTTTTACTGTGGCTTTTCTGCCATTCCGAAATGTGTTGAGTTGAAGTCATGAGTTCCAGTTTCTCCAACTTGGCTTGCATTTAAAGGATCATCGCATCTGGTCCCAAGCTAGGAGTAAGAAGCACGTAACATGCTGTGCATTCCCCGCCATCCAAGAGGGCTCTCCAACTACGCAGAGCTAAAATACTGTGGTCTGGTTCTGGGCTCTCCCAAGAAATTGTCACATTCTGCACAGAGCAACTTCTCAGCTCCCCTTGCCTATCACTGGGTCCATAGTGAGAGCCTCCTGCATACAGTCAACTAGGTGAAAGTCAAAGAGTTACATCAGGGGCTCAGATGACTTCCCCAAGCTTAGCGTACAATGCTGGGTTCTCAACATGTTTCACCATGGTGCGGGGGAGAGAATCCCTGAAAGTGTGTGGATGATTTCAAAAGTCAGTGAGGATGTAATTAGCCTCACAGGTTCACTTCCTCATGTGAGTATTATAGCATTGTGTATAACTGGTAGTCATATAAGGATGACTCCAGATATGCCTCAAGGCATATCGATTGACAGTATAATTGACAAGTCACTCCTTATCTTTCAATTTTCATATCTTCATTTATATCTATTGTGTTTAAACAACACAAATATTAAAACAAGTAGCAATAACAAACGAACAAACAAAATTTTTATTTCATCGGGATAAAGAAATAAGTATTACTGCCTTTTTACATGTATGCCTCACAATAATCTAATTCTCAAAGTGTTTTCAGATTAAAATATTTATATATATTATTAATATTATGACTGCATTAAGTAAATGAGCACACACGTTCATTCACACAAACACGTACATACAAGCACACAGAGATAGAGAGAGGGGGATGGGGGCAAGCAATAAAACAAGTATATATTTAAAAATAAAGTGAATGCAATAACATGTACAAGTAAATAGTCAAGGGATCATTGTATGAACTGAAATAGAGAGTTGTCAGTAGGCAAGTGTTCAAGATTTCATGACATGTTAATACAGATATCTGTTGAATGTGGTATAATTATTGTTTTGGCAGACTTGGGTAAAGCATTCTATGATAAAGCACCTGCATAACTGAAGCAACTGTGATAGAGGTCATTTTGAGGTTTTTTCTAGGTCCAAAAGTAGGTCGTTGTGTATAAAATATGAGTGGTATTTATCGAGAAAGAACGTTTGTAAGTATGACGGTGTTCTACCATGAAAAATTTGATGTACAAACAGGAGATTGTGGAAGAGGACAAGTTTTGGTTTGTTTTTTTAAGACAAAAAGTTTTCAACTGTGAAAATAGCTCAGCACTGGGAATGTTGTCTTTTAAGCAAACAAGTCATAGGACTCTTTTTCTGTAGGGACTGTAGATGTTTCACATCTGAAAAACTACATCAACTCCAGATATTTGAGCAATAAGAAAGGTGACTTTGAATATGCGTATAATAGAATATAAATCTAGAGTGTGAACACACAAAATGTTTTTTTTATTTTTGAGAGTTAAAACAGTATTTGAGACTTGAAACAATTTTTTTTTTTTTACAATTTTTGAGAGATCTTGTTGGCTGAGAAATAGACATGTGATCTCCAGCTTAGAGACCAATCTGTGATTACACCCAATAGGCTGACTGGTCAATGACCACACCCAACAGTCTGACTGGTCTGTGACCACATCCAACAGTCTAACTGGTCTATGACCACACCAAACAGTCTGACTGGTCTATGACCACACCCAACAGTCTGACTGGCCAACGACCACACCCAACAGTCTGACTGGTCAATGACCACACCAAACAGTCTGACTAGTCTATGACCACACCAAACAGTCTATGCTCCGTAACCTGCTTAATGTGTTCTCCATCTAGAGATAAGGACAACATATTTGTCCGACCATGTTGAAACTTTTGGTGGGTTGATATAATTAAGGTTTGAGTTTTGTTTTTATTAATGGACATGTTTACGAAGTGTGGAGCCATCATTGAAGCAAGTTCCCTTGCAGGGAGCCTGCACTCAACCAGTCACATGATCTTGCAGCAGTAGTATCTGTGGCTATTTGTTTGACATGATGAAGTTGCCAGCCTCTTGCACAACCTCATATTAGTTGACCTTGTGTGACATGCCAGTAAGGACGCAGTAATCCTGTTTTTTCTTTGTCTCTTCAGAGACCTCAGGAACTACCTGGAGCCGTGCTTTGGTTTGTTTAATATTTTATTTGCAGCTGGGAAGAACCAACACAAGAGAAAAAAAAAACAAATGTAATAGACTATATAGAATAAATGTAATAGAGTTATCAATAATTGTAATAGACTATATAGAATAAATGTAATAGACTATATAGAATAAATGTAATAGACTATATAGAACAAATGTCATAGACTATATAGAATAATTGTAATAGACTATATAGAATAAATGTAATAGAGTATATACAATAATTGTAATAGACTATATAGAATAAATGTAATAGAGTATATACAATAATTGTAATAGAATAAATGTAATAGACTATGTACAATAATTGTAATAGACTATATAGAACAAATGTAATAGACTATAAAGAATAAATGTAATAGACTATATAGAATAAAGAACACTGTATACCCAAATTGTAATCCACATGGGGTTGAACCAGGCATTCCAAGCACAGAAAAAAAACCATATTTTGCATAAGCTAAAAATGAATCAGATCAATTTAATGCCTTACCAGTACTGAAAGAGGTTGTTACAAAAAACACAGATATGTAGGGCGTCTCAAACGTCTGTTCTCCTGGGTTAAAAAAAACAACAAGCTAGCAAACATTTATTTAATGTTATTTGTAAAGGAAAAGAAAGGATCCCGTTACACGTCCATTGAAGCATATTTTGAATATGGTGTTAGGCTCATATTTTCTTGACCATCGGCACACTCGTGGTGATGTGGTCAGCATCACGCCGGCCGTCTTAACCTTCCCAGAGTTGCTCTGATACCCAATTCATGAGGCTGGGTGAACCCCGGAGCCGTTAGAGGTCTAAAAAAATCCTACCTCAACTGCGGATCAAACCATGGACCACTGAGCTAGGAAGCCAGTGCACTAACCTTTGCACTACCATGGCTCAAAAATTGCGCTCCTTATGTACTAGTATTTATACTATGTCTATCCACCTTCGTAGATTGATGTTGGTTTCGATACAACATGCTGTCCTCGATTTATGTACACTTGTTTATTAATGATAAAAATATTAACGTAATGTTCTCTATGACAGTGGCAGGTAACATACGAGCTGTTGAGATATACTTTACCAACACTGAGCTCCCTAATGATATACCCTGATCAAATCATATCAGGTTCAGGGTATTTGTAATTTGAAATAAATGCAACCTTTATGTAACATTTATCTCTGCCAAACGATCCACTTTCTCTAATACCATTGACAAAGTGATGGAAGATTCAGACTAAATAATATTTTATTAAATGTTAACTTTAAAGAAGGGGAATATAATTTATAGAAAATTTTTTCCTAGAACCAGTAGTCCTATTGATGTTATACTCCCCCCTGGTCTCCTGGGTAGTGAGATCAGATGCCTAGCCTTCTCAGATAAGGGCGAAAAAATAGGAGATTCTGTGTGCAAGTTGTGCACATTAAAAATCCCACGGCAGTTGGAAATCATAAAGAGTAGGCCATATGGCCGCTGCCCTGGCAAAAATTAAAAACTCAGAAACCTACCCACCACAAAAATATTTATAGAATGTGTGATTCCTATATACACACATTGGGATTCTCGCTGGTGCTGTGGAGTTTCTGCACTGTGCTGAGATCCTCCTTGTGTGATTTAAAGGAGAAGATCAGAGAACTGATGGAGTTGTCCGTGTGCAATGAAGATAATCCTTAAAACCAAACCAAACTTTAAAGAAATGATCAGGTTCCTTGCTGATATAGTTCATGAAAATGTTACATTAAGTAAGTAAGCCCGGGGATTTTCACTGAGATAACGAGAAAAGTACATTCTGTTATGGGGATAACACACGTTTAAATGGGGGGGGGGGGGCTAGTCTGAAATTTCAATAGCTTACAATTTATTTCTTCCCCATTCCCTCCATCATTTACAGATCTACCAAATCATCCCATGTGATTTAGCAGTAGACGCTATCGACCGGTGGCCGACTCCCCCTGGTCTACGAGAACAGACTTTTGAAAAACTGTGATAGGTATCAAGACAAATCATTAAAGTGAACAGGGTATATGTGCCTCAAACAATCAGACAAACAAAAATAGGTCATAAGTTTTATTAGGATAACGGACAAATAAAATTTCCATAATGGCTACAAGCCCTTCATCAGTGATAAACGAATGAGAACAGGTAGGAAAGAAATGTAATACGTGAAAAAAAAATACGTGAACAATAAAAATACATGGCCAGTAATTAAAAATGACACAACCAATGGATTCTTCTTTGATCCTTAGCCGCCGACCATCAAAGCAGTAAGTGGCCATCACGCCTGGTGGTGTCTTGTAGAGCAATAACAAATTATTCCACTTTGTTCGGTCGGTGGCCATCCTTCGTACAGTGCCCCAACTCTGGTTCATTCTTTGCATCTCAGCCTCCACAGTCCTCCGCCAAGTTGTTTTTGGTCGGCCTCTCTTTCGTTTTCCTTCAGGGGTCCATAGTATAGCTGTTCTTGTGATAGCATCGGGGTCTCTTCTGAGGACATGGCCAACCCAGCTCCAGCGTCTGCCAGCTATGATGGTGTGCATGTCCTCTTGCTTGCTCCGAGTAAGCAGATCTTGGTTGGTGATGCTATTCGGCCAAAAGATTCGGTGAATTTTTCTTAGGCATGTTGTGTGAAAAGAGGACAATTTTGACATTTCCTTCTCTGTAACTCTCCAGCATTCTGCACCATAGAGAAGCACAGAAAGCACACAGCTGTGATATTATCTTAAGATTAAGAAGCAATGGATTAGTGTGGCTTATTTTGCAACGAGATATATATGCAAGATGCATGACCCAAATCACTGCACAACTATAGGAGATAATCACGTTTGTTTGGTGTTTCCACATTTCTTCGTAGTACGTTTCTTTTAACCTGAGATTAACACTGTGTCGGAGATGGGATTAAGAACTAGATAAAACCCACCATTTTTGCTTTTATTAATATTTTTTTTTTAGTCTACCATTTTCCATTTTTAGTGGTATTTTGATTGCATGTTTGATCATGAATGTGGTAAGTTTGTATGTGCATCACTTAAAGACAAAGAAAGGATAAGACTAATCACAACAGGCAACAAACATGAGGTTATGCACTGGGGTAGCATTCTCATCATGTAAAAGTAATTGCTACAGACACCACCACTATATGTCTGCATGATTACTTTGATGCAGACGTCCTACAAGGGGACCAACAGATGTGGTGGTTCCATGATCCATTAGGAGCAGAAAGAAATAGAAGAAGACCCTGGGAAATTCTACATCAGTGGTGAAGGAATTTTTCTTTTCCATTTTCTACTTCCGGTTTTGTTCCATGGCTATTGAAATATTCTGGGAACATTCCTCTTACCCTTTTATTTCTTATTAAAATAGTTTTAAATAACTGGCATTTTGATTTGTGTAAGGGGAGAAGCTACATCAGAAAGCTATTTACGTCAATAATTGCAGGATATTAATTAAAATGCAGAGACATAACCTACAACAATGGTAGTTATATGCAACAAAGTGTTTGATTGTTCAGTACTGTTGATTGTCAAGGAAATGATGACCATATTGTATTTTAATCCTGCATTTCAATTGGCTAAAGATTTTTCTTTATTTAATTTATGAACAAATTTGAGAATGAAGTTCATCCAGATGTAATTAAAAAACTTTTGTCAGATAAGATTTTTTGAACACTTTATATATTGTATAAAGAAAAGCAGTTAAATTTCTTTTTTAAAACAATTTTTAAAGACCAAATACACCTTTACAAGATTTGTGTTGACAACAAATTTTAATATATTTAGATTTATGGGATCTTAAATTCTTAGAAATTGGACATCCTTATTGTGATATTACGTTTGGTAATGATCTAACTTGCCCTGGAGACCTTGACTTCATGATAAAATATGTATATTATTGCTTAGATCAAATCTCGTCGAAACAATACAGTTTGATGCGATTCCTTTCCATGATTTTTAATTTTAGTTATTCTGTACAATTATTCCAGTAGAAGTGACCAGTTATACATCAGTGTGCGTGTGTGGGCATATATATATATATATATATATATATATATATATATATATATATATATATATATATATATATATATATATATATATATATATATATATATATATTGTATAAGGCTATAGACTTTCATAAGTGAGTTCTTGCGCAGAACAAAAGGATTGAAATGATGTGACAAGATCACTGGGGTGCAACTGATGGAAAAAAGAACAAGAAAAATACCAATGGGACAAAAGGCGACGATGGTTTTGGATAGGACACATATTACAAAACACAGTTAATATAATTACAACTCTGTGCCTGTTCTGAAATCTTCAGGTATGAGAAATAGAAGGAAGCTGAAAAATACATGGAGAAGAGAAATGGAGATGGATAAGAAAGGGTTGAAGAAGACATGGCAATATTTTAAACAGATGGCACAATACAGAAAGACTTGATATGAATTGTTTGAAGACCTGTGTTCCTCAGGAAGCTGATGATGATGATGAATGAGAAAATGAATGATTTTTGTTCTAGTAGAGAAATATCAACCCTCAGTTCCCGTAAAGAGATTAGGCCTTAACAAACGAATGCCAAGTCTTCCTGTCACATTACATCTGCTCAACGTCTGAATGCCACATCTTCCTGTCACATTACGTCTGCTCAACGTCTGCCCATGTCTTTTTGATCCACTTTATATGTTTCCAGTTTTCGTCTTTGTGTGTTCCTTTGTCTCTCTTGTGCCCAGTGGATTCCAGAACAAGGACCGGTAGGTAATGCTATCAACAGGTTTCCTCAGTGTGTGTGTCCTATCCATCTCCAGCGTCTTCTTATCTCTTGTTCCACTTGTACTTATCTGGTTCAGAAAGATGTGAGTTATTATTGACATATACAGGGCACAGATGATCAAAGGGAGGAGAATCCCATTACACGCCCATTGAGGCATGCTGGGAATATGGTGTTAGGCCCATATTTTCTCGACCATCAGCACACTAGGGGTGATGTGGTCAGCATCATGCCGGCCGCCTTAACCTTCCCAGACTTGCTCTGGTACCCAATTCATGAAAAAATCGCACCTCAACTAGGGATCGAACCATAGGCCACCAAGCTAGTAAGCATGTGCACTAACCACTGAGCCACCGTGGCTCCACAGATGATCAAAGCTTTACAATAATAATGAATCATTCAGTCAAAAATTCAAGATATTGTAAAGCACACATTTTATAATAAGTAGTTCTTCGTTATTCTGGCTTGATAAATATCAATTCCAAAACATTGCTGGCATCATCCTCATTATCTTCATCATAATCCTCATCTTTATAATCATCTTCATAATCATCATCGTACTCATCATCCCCATCATAATCTTCATCTTCAGCATCATCCCCAGCATCATCATCATGTCCATCATCATCATACCCATTATCATACCATCATCATACTCATTATCACACAAGTCTTTATATACTAGCTAAGGTGGAGGGAGAAATAAGGTGCTAGCTACCTTCCCCTTCACCACTAAGGCTATATCACTGTTGTCCTAAATAACGTATATCAAGAACTACACATAGGCTTGTATTGCCAGAGGCATGACATAACAACAGCAGGTGACATATGACAAACACTCATGAAACAGCTTATATCTCGTTTATTCAATTAAACACATGACCACACATGGCCTGATGAAAATACAACATTATGACTATATACGTGCCACAACAGGGAATGCATGTACTAATATCAATCTACAGAACAGGTAATCTGGCTACCACAATCCTAAAATGAACATTGCGCCATCACGCGAGAAATCCCTACATAGTAATACTGACTATGAAAATGCACGACAGTAACTTAGCATGTACCAAACTCAACGCTAAGTAAATAACTACTTCCCTGGAATCCTTAATAGCAGAAATAGCTAACGCTAGGAATAGGGCTCAAATGGCGGGCACCGCATCACTCTTAGATATCACAGACAGCCGAAGCTGGCATACCAGAAAACTGCGTCCACCATGGATCACAGTCACATCTCCACTGACTAAATTCGCGCCAGACTTGTGCATTCCATTACTTCCACTGATCACATGACTCTACCGATCACATGACTATCAGGACAGTTTCTGACCGTCAAACAACATAGAAATATGGCCTAGAAATACGCCGTGACACATCATCATACCCATCATCATCATCCTCATCATCTTCCATTTCCTTTTTTGCTCCTTACAGAGCATGGAGCCACTACTGCAGTTGGACCTCCTACAGGAAGCTTACGTGAGAACATTTGTGTGCTCTTGTAGTAGTGGTTTCTGTAGCAGTTTGTGTTACATGATGAGATTGCCAGCCTCATACACACTCTCATGTTAGTTGCCTTATACGACATACCTGAGGTGGCAGAAGTCCTGTTCTTTCTTATTCTTCCCAGAGAGGCCCGATAACTAGGGTTGGGGACAGAATAGGAAAAGTAGTCATTGGAGCAATCCCTGTGGTAATACAACTGGTATGTACATAATTGGTAGGATTGACAACCATGTTGCCAATAGCCGATCTTGCAGAAATGGTTATGAAAGTGTGGCGACTGTGGGTTACCCATATTTTAACATAAATATTCAGCCAACATTTGTCCAACTTTTCAAATGAAATTTCGCAATTTATAATTTTTATAAATTTTTTTTTCCAATTTGAAAAATGTGTTTCACCATATGTGTCTGAGGCAGTTCTAACTGAGTACCTGGTCAAAATTTACATGCCTAGAATAAACTTGTTGAAACAGTGTGTTTTTTTTTAATTGAGCAACCTAATTTATAAATTTTCGCACGGTTAGGCGAATTTACCTTCTTTTGTGTGGCTTGTTTAAAAAATAGATTGCCCATGTTTGCATTAATGTAACCGCTGAAATTATTGTCTTTGATTTGCCAGAAAAGACAACTGAAAGCCAAAGTGAAAGTGTAAATATCAAATCTGAGACATATTTGTGATCTATAGCAAAACTATTGTTGTCTTTTACAGGTTAAACAGATCCAGAGAAATGATACCCAACAATCCAGTGCCAGCTCAAGGAAAGAACTCCAGAAGCAAGGATCAGTATTATCAAACTATTTCCCAGGGGGATGGTAAGAAAATGCTCAACCTGTGATCAAGTAATATGAAACCATATACAGAGCATAACAATAGGAGAGATCTGATAGTCATAAGTGTGGGTAAACCAAGGAGAGTCTGGCACAGAATGAAAGAAGAACAATCTAAAATCACACGAGCCTTATGAGCAGAGCAAAAGAAGATGGCTGACAATAGAAATCTAAGGTAACCTAAATATGGTCCCTGACTAGAGTACAGGAGACATAACTACATTGTGCCAGAGATGAAGTGCTTGTGAAGAGCCATTAATGTTGCCAGGAAATACACAATGAGAATGATAACATCAGAAAAATTGTAAGAACAACATCGTGCATCAAATATAGAGAAGGACAGATAATAATACTAATGTGGTTTGACCATCTCGTGAAAATGAAGCCTGATCTTCTTTGTACACTCTCAGACATCTACTTGAATGTTTTCAAAGAAAGCAGTAGTCAGCTTGAGGCTGTTTGCATCTCCGTAGAGCTTTTCCATGAATGGTACTTGTATCGGCCATATGCATTTTCTTTGTTCCGCATATGTTGGGCATCTTTCAAGCAGATGTTCAGCAGTCATTTTGTCAGTGCCACAGTTACACTCAGTGGTATCTTTAGCTTGTTGAACAGATGGTATCCCAATCTGTTGTGGCCTGTGCGGAGTCTGAAGATTACCACTTGTTCACTTCTGTTGAGCTGGTAGTATGCATCATTTTGTGTGCGACCTGGATGTTCTGCATCCCATTTGTTTCTGTATCTGATTCTGTTAAAACTCTTTGCCTCCTTGAAAGTTATGCTTGCATCAGGCTGAGGTAGCTTTCCATCTTCATTTGCCAATCTGTCAGCCTCTTCATTACCAGTGATGTTACAATGAGTTGGGATCCATTGGATGACAACACTTTTGAATCGTTGACATAATTTATGGAGCACTACTCTTAGGTCATCCAGGTGTGCGTTGTCTATCAATAATAAAAAATTAGTGATCAGTTATCAATACGCCAGTAGCAGATTCAGCTTTGGGGCATAGGAAAGACACACAAGCAGATGAAGAGACAGTATCACAGAAATGCTACAACAGTATGGGATCACAACTGCCAGTGCTACTACACATTTATGTCAAGAATAAAAAACTTAATTCTTTTTTGTAATCATTCTTCTTTCAGATCAAAATCTTATTTGATATTTGTCATGTTTCAAATCTTTGACGCTATAAATTTCTATGTTCCACTCATTGTAGCAAAGTAAAACATTGTGTTTTGCTCAATTTCTTGATACATTATAATCTCTCAGCCAATTTTATCAGTAATTCGTCATGTCGTTCACAACTTTTTTAAGAACGATATAATGAATTACTGGCAACTAGCCATCCACTTTTATTCTGTGTAATAGCATGTATGGAACATGTTTTTTATTTGTAAGTGCATTTGTTAACAGCAATAAAAGTGGTCCCTAAAACTTGTTTTCTTTTCCTTTTACTTGTCTTGACAGTTCTGTACAAGGAAGATCCACAGAGCTGGTCTCAGTCGACCTAGATGTAGACGGACTGTGTGATGGAGAGGAAGTTGGTGAAAGTTTTGATGCAGATTCACTTTTTGGAGCCAGTGTATTCATTCCCGATGAAGGCGAAGATCCTGAAGAAGCAGTAGAAGTGAATGACACCGTTGGTTCTTTAGGTGCTCAGCGCAGTCGAAATAGAAATCTCCGTCGGCAACATCACCAAAATTTAAGCGAGGAGGAAGGTGGAATAGGAGATGGCAGTGGCAGTGTAGGTAGTAAAGTCAGGAAAGTAAGGTTAGTATTTGTCTTCTTGTTCTTTTTCCTCCTCTTCTTCCGTGAATTTTATAATCACCACCATTCTTAACCACTATCATTATTATTATCATATCCATTATTTGCACCTTATGGAGTATTGGACCATGACTGCTGCTGCCCGTCATGCAGGAAACCTGTGCCAAATGTGCTCTTGTAGGTGGTGGTTTCTGTAGGCATTTATATTACATGATGAGGTTGCCAGTCTCATACACAACCTCATATTTGCCACTTATTAGGACATGCTTGAAGTAACAGTAGCCGTATTCTTTGTCTCTTCAGAGACCCCAAAGAACTGCTTACTTACTCATGCACTCACTCATTCACTTACTTACTTAGTCGTTCCCCTTCTACCGGGAGGTGTAGAGGTTTGGAAGAGAGAGCGCCAGACTATCCTATCGGTTGTCTTCCTCCTGGCCTGGTTCCATTCTAGTCCTTGGTCCTCCCAGCGGATTCTGGGTCATCCTGGAGGTCTGGATCCCTGACTCTTAGTTTCCCATGCTTGTCGTAGTAGTTGATCTTCTCCCATTCTGCAGACATGGCCAAACCATCTTAGTTGGGACTGTCCCAAGGAATTGCACAGGACAATAAATTTGGCACATACCACTAAACTGGTAACGTGGTCTTGTTGTGACATATAGGGTTATTGGTTCCACAGTTGTGATCTTGTCATATTTTAATGCCTCCATTCTGCACAAGGGTATCGAGTGGCAGAATGGTTTGAGCATGTGCTTGTTTAGACAAACTTACCACGGTCGAAACCATGCAGCGTGATGCTCTAGTCTACCCAGCTGTAAATGGGTACCTGAGTCTGCTCTTGAGTTAAGGAAAGAAGGGCACTGGGTTCTCCTCCCTCCCCCCAATCTAATTACATAATGCTGAAACCTAGTTTAATGAAGTATCTAACTCTTCACTTTGAAGACTCTTTCCATTACCACCAGGATATGTCGTTCCTCTTTACTGATTGACATTCCCGTTAATACATCTTTATTTGTTACCTTCCAGCTCTCTGTGGAACATAGGCCTTCAACAACTACATACCGAACCTTCCTGTCCTGTGCTATCTGTTCTATATCTTTCAATGTTTCCATATTTCCTTTGTGTCTATGACTAATTCTCTTGTCTATATCTTTTTGGTCTTGACCCGTATTTCTTACCCTGAGGATTGTGTATCTAGTCCAGTGCTGGTGTCTTATCCTAACAATTTACTCCACTTGTATTGGTCTAATTCTCTCCATCACTTCCACATTGGCGGAGTACACCTACAACATCATGATGTATTATCATCATTTGCTAGTATTTTTATCTAAATTTCCTTGTCGATCATGGCTGAGAAACATGGTAACTAGTCCTAGGCATTTTGATGATGGGCTTACTTGCTCGCTTTTATTAGGCAATGTATCCACGAAAATAGTAATATAATTAGTATGAATAAAATTAATAAACAGAAATCAAGGTGTGTCGGTTGGTAATCATTTTTTTAAAATCAGTCGTCTGTCTTTAGTTTTAACAGAAATATAAAAATTAAAACAGATAGAAAAACAGTCTTACATGGCTCTTATACCAGACAGTCCTTGTTCTGGAATCCTAGGGTAAAAGAGGTAGATTAAGAACAAGGAACAAACGGAGAAAAGATTTACTGACTGCCTAATAGAAGTGGGCAAGATGAATGTAAGCTTAAAGTCATAGTACAGTGGTAATTGAAATATTTGTTTTTAAACGTGTCATATTGATAAATGCATGATTCGGCTGATCACTACAAACACATAGATGTTGGCGTCTGAGCGTATTCTCATTGTCAAAAGAAGAATATTTACACTGAGTATCAGTTATCAAAGTATTTGATTGACAGATTGGTTAGAGCACAAGTCTCATGTGGCAAAGGTGCCATGTTCGATTCATGGTATTGACACCCTCCAGTTTACCCAGCTGTAAATGGGTACCTAACTGTTCTTGAGTTAGGGAAGTAAAAGGCAGCAAGGAAGGGAACTGGTCACCCCCAACTCTCGATGATGGACCTAGTATAGTGAAGTCTGTAACACTTCACTCCCCTATGGCAGTATCTGCTTTGGGACTACCTTGACCTTGCTTCAAGTCATGTAGGTCACTGAAATATGTTAATAATTACCCCCCCCCCCCCCCCCCCCACCCCCCAGTCAGCATTGCGTTGAGTGCGTTGTGTTGTATGTTGCTTTGAATTTGCCAAGAAAACTATTAGATCAAACTTTTTGAAAATTATCCAATTCTGAAATCCATGAGAAATGGGAAACACATTCATGGCATTTCTTATTTGTAAAAGCCATTTGGATTCTGATGGATTTTGGATTTGGAATCAAACTCCGATAAGTCCCTACATTTTGTTAATACAGAAGTTGTTAATGAATGAATGATAGATAAAATGAACTTGTTTATATATTATCTTAGCTAGTTTATTTGTGCTTTCTCTTGATTGGTCAGTATCTGAACATAATTTATTTTCTCTCATGCAGGGCAAAACTTGTGACGCACAAGAGATCACAGCCTGTGGGGGCAGACTCGCAAATTGTTAGTGTATGTGTAATTAATTCTCACTCATGTGTCATCATCATCATCATCATCTTCTTATAGCTCCCGAAGGAGAATAGACCTTCAACAAACATACGCTAAGTCTTCCTGTCCCATGCCACCAGCTCAAGGTCGTTCCATGTCTTCCACATGCCTTTCATGTCTGTCTCCAGTTCTCTTCTCCGTGTGTTCTTTTGTCTCCAGTTCTCTTCTCCACGTGTTCTTCTGTCTCCAGTTCTCTTCTCCGTGTGTTCTTTTGTCTCCAGTTCTCTTCTCCACATGTTCTTCTGTCTCCAGTTCTCTTCTCCACGTGTTCTTCTGTCTCCAGTTCTCTTCTCCACGTGTTCTTCTGTCTCCAGTTCTCTTCTCCACGTGTTCTTCTGTCTCCAGTTCTCTTCTCTGTGTGTTCTTCTGTCTCCAGTTCTCTTCTTCACGTGTTCTTCTGTCTCCAGTTCTCTTCTCAATATGTTCTTCTGTCTCCAGTTCTCTTCTCCACGTGTTCTTCTGTCTCCAGTTCTCTTCTCCACGTGTTCTTCTGTCTCCAGTTCTCTTCTCCACGTGTTCTTCTGTCTCCAGTTCTCTTCTCCACGTGTTCTTCTGTCTCCAGTTCTCTTCTCCACGTGTTCTTCTGTCTCCAGTTCTCTTCTCCACGTGTTCTTCTGTCTCCAGTTCTCTTCTCCACGTGTTCTTCTGTCTCCAGTTCTCTTCTCCACGTGTTCTTCTGTCTCCAGTCCTCAGTGTGTGCCATATTCAGTGTCTTCTTCTCATCTCTTGTGCTTGTGTCCGTAAACTAAAAGAGTAAAACCTTGTCTGTTGGGGAGGACAGCTTCTGATCTGATAATCAGATCACCTCAAGTTGCAGAACTGTCTATAAAGTTTATCTGACAGGGTTCACTCATGTCAATCTTGAGACATGATATTTATCTGACAGGGTTCAGTCATGTCAATCTTGAGACATGATATTTACAATCCTTCATTTCCCTTTTCGCTCCCTATGGATCATGGATCCACCACTACAGCTGGCCCATTTTCTTGAAGCCTGCACAAAAGCATTCATGTGATCTTGTAGCTGTGGTTCTGTTACATGATGATGTTGCCAGCCAAGGGCAACAACTGTCTATAAAGTTTATCTTACGACAGGGCTAGCGTAGTGGTTAGAAACCGCTCTGGCGACATGATACAGGATCTGACAGGGTTCGACGGTCAATTTGAGACATGATTTTTACAATCGACTTCATTTCCCTGGATTAACTCGAGACTATGGTGAGGACATTTGATCGTCGACCAGGGACTGGCGGCTGAGCCGACCCAGCTGCAATGGGTACTTGAAATCGCACAAAAGCATTTTGCAATGTGATCTTGTAGCACCTGGTCTCTGTACAAGAAATAAAGGGATACTCACGTAAAATCAATGTCAGGTTAGACATAAATAATAACCTGAGATTTCACCTCGAGTATTAGCGGGCGTACGTCTGGGGCAGACAGTTGACATATTCTTTTTTTGTCTTGACAGAGATCCTCGGAAACTACGCTGGGCAAGGTACTGGGGAGCAAATAATAGGACCATGCTCCCTGGTTTGGTTTGCTTTGGTTTTAAGAGTCATCTTCATTACACACAGACAACTGCATGCTCCCAACCAAGCATATCAAAAGAATGGTTGTTCAGCATACACCTAGCAAGTCTCATCATGTAAATTTAATTCTACAAAAACCCAGCACTGCAAGAGCACTAAAAATAGTTTGGTGCATCATTCTATTACAAGCTGAATGCTGTGGTGGTCCAGTGCTCCTTAGAGTGCAAAAAATAGTTCTGTAATTTTTACTGTCGCCTCGTGCAGTCCCCAGGACTTTGAGGAGATGAGAACAAGACTAGTGCTCTGTCAGACACGGCATAAGTTGTGACAAGTATGAGGTTGTGCAAGGAGTGGGTAACTTTATCGTGTAAAACTTTCTTTTTTTTTTCTCTGTTAACAAGCATAGACTACATTCGTTTGACATGTCCTGCAATTGTACTTAAGATTATACATTTTTATGATTGTGATAAACTATATGATTGTGTTAATAATCTCTCTGTTAGCAACATCCGCTAATGATCTGACGTGTTCTAGAATTAAATGTATAAATATTTATGATCGTGGTATCCTATAAGACCATTTATGATTGTGTTAATAATCTCTGTTAGCCAGCTTATATCCATTCATCCAAGAATTATATTTTAACTTATAAATATTTATGATTGTTGTCATTTTTTAAGACCTTTTATGATTGTGTTAGTAGTATCTCTGTTAGCCAGTGTAGCATTCATTCATTTGATGTGTCCAAGAATTGTATTTAAAATTACAAATATTTGTGATTGTTGTAATTTTTAAGACCTTTTATGATTGTGATATTGTACATAATTAGTTATATTTATGATTCCATATAGTTCCTGGGAGTCTGTGAGAAGACAAAGCAAGAGTAGACGTACTGTTCCCTCTGGCATATTGTAAGAGATGACTGATATAAGATTGTCTATGGGGCTGGGAACCTCATCATGTCAAATAAATTGCTAACTGAAACCACAGCTTTGGTGCAGGCTTAATGCAAGGGGTCTAGTTGTAATGCTGGCACTATACTAAAAAAAGGGAAATAATAATGATGACATGTATAACTGTAAACTAATTGGATTATTTCCCTTGATGAATGTACACTAATTTTCACTGCAGGAGAAATACCCACCAAAACCACAGCGAATTTTTAAAGTTGTCTTTGTTGGGGATTCTGGAGTAGGGAAAAGTACCTTTATTCATCGCTTCTGTCATCAAGAATTCAAACCTAACTTCAGCACAACTATAGGTAAGAAGGCATTGAACATTACTTGTCTAAGTTTGCCTGTGAATTTCCTTTTTTTCCTCATAGATCTGTTTTCTTGAGATACGGTGATGACACAGTCATAACAATGACCTTTTGAAAGAGTTACAGGAAATGATTGATTCAGTAGGGACAGAAAGTAAAATTAAAAGTGTTAATCTAATAGCCAAACGACACAAGAAATTGTCATCCCATAGGAAATGATTTCTCCATCACAGGAAATGGGGTAGTTTTGAAACAAGTTAATAGAGCCAAACACCTGGTAGTTGCATCTCAGAAGTGAAGAGTAGAATATCCCAGGCAAAAGCAACTTTCAATAAAATTAGAAAGTTTTTTTTTTTTTTCAATGCAACAGATATTTTTCAGTAGAACTAAGGAGAGTTCTTCAGTGTTGTTTAGAGCCAATCCCAACACATAGAAGTGAATCATTGAAAACTGGTAGCCAGACACAAAACCTCTGGGGGGGCCACAGATATGTGGTTTTACAAAAAAAAATGTTAAGAATACTTTAGGCAGCTAAATAGAGCAATGAGGATGTTCTGAAAGAAGCCAATACACAAAGAAAGTGTATCACTCATATTAAAAAGAAGCTGTCTACTTTATTTGGGCATGTTATGAGGAGACAGCTAGAATATAATGTAACAACAGGAGTGACTGAAGGAAATAGAGATAAGGACAACAAAGTGATAAGGTACTAGACAGTGACATGGAAAGAAGTCAACAGCAGTACTGATAAACAGCACGAGGAACAGAAAGTTGTGGAGTTACATGATCACCTATGCTGGCTGACATGGTACTTGAAGAAGAAAAACAAACTTTCTAATATTGTCCTGTCAGTTTCTTGTCTCACCCTGTTAGATTTCATTGAGTTGAGTCACATCTTCTGTATTTGATGCATATTCTAGTTGTTGGAGCTCTTGGTACTGACTGGCTATTGAACAGAAAAAAACAATACACGTATTATGAGAATTGTTATTGTTGAACAGAATGAACATCATTGCACACCGAGCAAACCCATTGGTGCTCAATCTCGCTCAGTATATGACGAAGAGAGTGAATGCTGTTCCTGTAGTTCGCTGGTTATAAATCGTCCTCTCATACATCCATCTCTGCTAGTCTTACATTTGATGCTGAATTCCAACAGTCTTAACCTTGATGATTCATCTATTGCAGTGTCATTCTCTAACAGGCGATCATTAATCTTTCTCAGTATCTCTCCCTTATCTATATCCAGTGTCCACGCTGTGGGTGCTCTTGATGCTAGTCTGTCAGCTCTCTCATTACATTGTACTCCAGCAGGACTAAGACAGTAGATCCACGTCAGCTCATGCAGATTCGAAGCTTCTATGAGAATAGATTCAAAGATTATGAGCATAAATGAGATGAACAAGAGCCAGATTCCAGACGCAAAAATGTGAAATCATACATACATCATGGCACCAATATAGGCCGAGTTAGAGGAACAGATAATCATATTTAATATAACAAAATGAGTTTTTATTGTTTTTTCGAAATACATGGAAATCTAAAGAAATCAAGTTCACGGCAAAAATAAGAATCTTTTACTCAAAAGACAAGACAATCCTAATGTATGGCAGTGAAACATGGAGAACAACAAAAATGGCAACCAAGTAGTTACAGATTTAATAATTTAATGATATCGTAGAATAGAATGATTAAAATGGTACAACATGATCTTCAATTTGGAACTATGACAAGAATTAGAAAACTGCCAGTGGAACAAATGGTGAGAAGAAGACGCTTGCACTGGGTGTGACTCTGGGTGTGACTCTGAGTGTGACTCGCCTTGAATAAAAACCTGTTAATAGCATTACAAGGATGTCCTTGTTCTGGAATCTTCATAGTAAGAGATGTAGACAGACAAACAGATGGAGAAGCGAACTGAAAACAGAAAATAAAATGATAATTAAGACATGGAAAGACTTTAAGCGGATGGCACATGACAGGAGGACTTGGCACATGACAGGAGGACTTGGCACATGACAGGAGGACTTGGCATGTGATAGAAGGACTTGGCATGTGACAGGAGGACTTGGCACATGACAGGAGGACTTGGCACATGACAGGAGGACTTGGCACATGACAAGAGGACTTGGCACATGACAGGAGGATTTGGCATGTGATAGGGAGGACTTGACATGTGATAGGAGAACTTGGCATGTGTTTGGAGGACTTGGCATGTGGCAGGAGGACTTGGCACGTGACAGGAGGACTTGGCACATGACAGGAGGACTTGGCATGTGATTGGAGGACTTGACATGTGACAGGAGGACTTGGCATGTGACAGGAGGACTTGGCACATGACAGGAGGACTTAGCATGTGTTTGTTGAAGGCCTATGCACCTTGTAGAGCTGAAGGGTAGCGAATTATGCCTATATACAAAATTTATGTCTAGAAAGAAAGTAGTCTGACCTTTATGATTGTTGGGACATCCCACAACTGTCCAAAAGGGATGATAGGCTGGTATTAGAACATCGGTAATTTTGAATAATTAACATATTGTTGCATCCTTTATGAGTCCTTAACAGGCATAAAGTAGTCATAGGTCCTACTTCTGGTAAGAGAGTACGCACCAACTAATATGTTAGTAATATATTTTGTAGATTTAATTTATCGCGCACGATAGCGCACATTTTTGGTATGGGGATTTCTGGCGCGCTTGCTGCTAAACAAGTGAGATGACGGCGTTACCTGGGTGAGAATGCTGGCATCAAAGTCAGACAGGTTGTCTGTTGATTTTATAACCCATGTGATGGGTAGAAGGGATTATTATTTGATACGGCCTTCTTATTAGAAGCTATAGCCGTCAGTCATCACCGTAAGTCTTTTCATTCAAGTAGAATTGAAGAATAACATATATTTTATGCCGTTTTAAATCACGTTGGTATCTAGTCCATACAGTCGAATACACTGTATCGAAATGGATCAACGTTGAAATCAAGTCATTGAAAGCCAGCCTATGTTTTAAAGGAATTGTTGTTACAGAAAACGTAACTACCAAGATAAATTATTTAACCGCCGTCATGCGAGTTACGGCTATAAGGAGAGGTTAGTCAAAGGTCAGAACTTGAATATTTTGATGAGCAAGGATACCTCCACTAGAAATGTTCTGAGGTTCCAGATTTTCTTATTATTGACGAGGCCATGTAAAAGATGGAACATTGATAAAATGTATATTAAATTATGGATCATAACCATTGTCTCTACCCTTTGAGAGGTCAACGGTTAAAGGATTAACTTTGTTACATTAACTAGGATACCCAGCTATGAGATACTTAATAGAACCTTCATGGGACTATCCGATTTGATCATTAAGGATAATTGTACCTCTCATCATGCCAATTGAAATGTCAAACATCAATGCCGAATGTCTTGTCCCGTCAATTGTCTTCGTGAATAAATTATATTAACTTTGAATCCAAGAGTTCAAGTATACTTCAGTTGGCACAGGCCTTATTTTCACGTGCCCCCCTGTTCATATGACGTTTTGCCTGATCGCTACTTGTTCAAATAACATTCATCTAATCAGCACCTAAATAGTAGTCATTCATACACCATCACTATCAAGACTCTGACTGCCAAGATGAATTCTACAAAAATGGAGGCCAAAAGAACTACTACAAATGTCTAAGAGAATGATTACTACACGTATGTATATATATTATTTGTTTATTTCTTTTTCTTCAAGTACCATGCCAGTGTTCATAGGTGAGCATGTCTCTCCAGAACTTACTGTCGCTAATACTGTGTCTTAAATCTGTCTTTGACATCTTTCCATGTCATGATGTTAAACTGCCCAGTATCTTCTGTCTTTGTTGACCTTCTTTTCCTTCATCTTTTTTTCCTGCTGACAAAATATAATACAGCTTTCCTACTGACAAAATATAATACAGCTTTTCTCTTCTCATAGCATGTCTACATAAAATGGATTACTTTCTTACAATGGGAATAATAAGCTTCCTTTGCACATTGGCTTCTTTCAGGACATCTCCAGCACTTTTTTCAGCTGTTCATAGTATTCTTAACACTCTCCTGAGAAAACACATCTCTGTTACCTCCAGGCTTTTCTTGTTTGTTTCCTGATTGTCCATCATTTTCTTCCATATGATAGGATTGATTTTTATTTTTTCCTATTACCAGGTGTTGACTTCCAGATTAAGAGTCTAGATGTCAAAGATGCTACAGTTATTCTCCAGCTCTGGGACACCGCTGGGCAAGAGCGCTTCCGCTCAATGACCAAGGCCTACTTCCGTAAAGCTGATGGGGTCATCGTTATGTATGACGTAACAATGGAGACAACATTTACCAGCGTCAGAAACTGGATGAACAGTGTGCAGGTCTGTGTTGGTCATATTTTTAAAGGCCTTATTTCTTTTTTATGGCACCAGATTTTTAAAACATTTCAGCAGACACAGATTCACACGGTATAGTTCCCATGGTCTCTGAAAAGAGAAAGACAGAATCCAGCTATGCTCCCTAAAATATGTTGAGGAAAAGTGATATAAGTTTATTAACTAATAAAACGGTATTGAATCAGTTTTACAAATAACTGTTCACATGAGACAAGGGACGTTTCGGGTTTTACCCTTCGTCAGCCACAAACAGGCGACAAAGACAAAAATTACATATAGGTACTTCAAAACTATACGATGATTAGAAACACAACAAATGGGCGATACAGGCAGATGGAAAAAGTAAACAATAACAATACAAGAAAACCGTAAAATCTAAAAGAAATACTGAAACAAGAAAGTAAATAATCCAACGAAAAGAAAAAAGAAGAATAAACAAAACTGTGGAACTAGTTAAAGTTAGCTTAGCTCGATGCAAAGAATCCGTGGAAGAAAGCGGTAGTCTCTTGTCACAGAATTCGCAAGGAAGTGACGTGCGATAGCGACAAAACAAGAGATATAAAAAGATACGAAACGAACCAAAGCAAAAACACAAGAAGATAGATCATAAAGACAACGAATAAAGAATGAAAAAGAGAAAAGCTACCAGAATTTATGCAAAATGATGTATATTTAAACCGCCGGGAGCTAGAACGCCCATTTAAAAAATAAGGCGATTCTCCAACGAAAAGCGAGTCTTGTCATTACCGGCACATGAACGCAGGGCAGTGACATGTATATCGGAATTGCCTGAATGGTCAGGTCTATTGAAATGAAGGCCCACCGGTAAATGTTTGTCCTGATAGATGTCATTCAAGTGCTCACGAAACCTGTCTGCCAAACGCCTACCAGTTTCACCAATATAGGTCATGCCACATCTCTTGCAGATGATAGCATAAACCAGGTTTCTGGATTCGCACGTAAAAGACTCTCTAATGATAAATTTTCCTTTAGGAAAAGTGACTGTCTGAGTTTGGAGTACAAACGGACGGGTCTTGCATATCCGGCGTTGGCATGGTTTAGTACCAAAGTAAGATGGGCTAGAATGTCGCAAGCGACTGTGTACAAGAATATCCCTAAAATTCCTATCCCTACGATAAGCTACCAAAGGTGTATCACGAAATAACTCTTTGGTATCAGGATCAGAGTTGAGAATAGGCAGATGTCGAAACAGAATTCTCTTTACCGCCAGGCAGTGAGGATGGAAAGTTAGAACCAGTTTGAGTCTGTCAGATTGAACAGAAGGTTTAGTAGTGAGTGCCATCTGACGAGTGACGCGTGTGATACGATTAAGGGCATCAGATAACACATGTTCTGGATAAAGACGTCGGCGAAAGAACTCAAGCATCTCTTGAGCTCGCTGATGAAAATCATCGTCATCGTGACATAACCGACGCAAGCGAAGAAGTTGAGAAAAGGGAATGGAATTTTTACAGCTAAGAGGATGCGATGAAGTATAAAGAAGGAAACCATGAGCGTCAGTAGCCTTATAATAGACAGACGTTTTAAGACCAATAGGGCTAATAGTCACAGTGATGTCAAGGAAGTTCACTGAGGTCGTAGAAATTTCAGAAGTGAATTTGATGGCAGGATTGAAATTACCAACATAGTCGATAAATCGACGGAGGTCAACCTCAGACATGTCAGTAATGCCAATACCATCATCAATGTAGCGGCGGTAAAACTCGGGTATTGGCCCATCATAATTTTGAAAGACCAAATATTCAAAGTGGCCCATAAAAAGGCAAGCGTAACTAGGGCCCATCTTGGTACCCATAGCAATGCCACTGATTTGGTTGAAGAATTGGCCATTAAACTCAAAAGAGTTGAGATTAAGAACCAACTCAGCAAGGCGAAGAAGCGGACCTGTGCTTATAGTAAGATCAGTACGCTGGTCGAGAAAAAATTGGAGTGCCTTAAGACCATCAGCATGTGGAATAGAAGTATAAAGGGAACAAACATCTAGAAGGAAAAGACGGTAAGTACGATCAGGCGTGAATCTGATAGAATCAAAGGTAGTGATAGCATGAGTAGTGTCTTTCAAATAAGAAGGCAGATTGGCGACCAAAGGCTGGAAAATACTATCAAGGAATTCAGAAATACGTTCAGTGGGACAAGAGCAGGCTGAAACAATAGGCCTACCAGGGTTAGCAATTTTATGCACATTAGGAAGCATGTAGAAGGAAGGCTTACCAAGACTACTATAAAAAACATGGAGAGATAAAATTTATTTACTTGAGGAAAAGTGAGTAATGCAAAGTTGGGCATGTTTACCTCATCATGTAAAATAGATTGTTACATGAACAATTAGTGCAGGAGAATGTGCTTTGATACAGGCCGTGTGCAAGGGCACCAGCTGTAGGGGTGGTCCATGCTATGGATGAATGAATAGAAGCACATTTAGTATAGTGTGTCAGGAATACAATATGAGAATCAGTTGGTCTGAATAAATCATATAGGGTTACCATGGGATGGTGTTATGTTGTTGAACTAGGGCTGCCGAGAATACCAAGTTGAAGATTCCTTGGCATTATTTACACTGTAGATCTTCACTTCTCCTGTGGCTTTTCTGCTATTCCAAAACTTGTTGAGTTGGAGTAATGAACTCCAGCTTGACATGCATCTGAAGGGTCCTCACATATAATTTCATGCTGAAAGGGGGAACGGAGGCAGCATATTGTGTTTTCCCAGCTATCCATATACAAATATGCAGAGTTAAAATATTGTACTTCAGTTCTGGGCTCTTCCAGTGTATTTTCAGTTCCTGCACATAGCCACTTCCCAGCTTCCCTTTCCTGTCATATACCTATGGTGAGATCATCCTGCACAAAACCAACCAGGTCAAAACGGATTTAAGTCTGGGATTCGAGTGATCCCCCAAATATATTGTGCAAAGTAGGGTTCTAAACATGCTTGAACACAGGGGGAACTGTGATGCTGGGCCACTTTGGTGCAGCTACTCAATCCATAAGCGTCGGCCAAATCAAATAATGCCTGTTGCATGACATGGAGGTGCTTCAGGGCCTTGGTTAGTGGTCTAGCCTTGAAATTCATGCAATTTGCCACCCATTCCCAGAGACCTGTGAGGAAACAAAGACATAATTGGATCAGTGCTTCTACAAGACATACAACAAAATCAGTTGCTAGCATGAGATTCAACAGCAGACAATCTTGCTTCAGGGCAAGAGGATGGCAGAGAGGAAAATAGATCAACATTGTTAAAGATAACCTCATTCTCCACTCCCTAAAGAACATGGGCCACAAATGCAAGAGTGAGCACAGGAAGTGCTGTGATATATCATTTTCTTGTTTGCACCTTATTCAGCACTGAGCAGCCACTACAGTTGGTCTCCTTGTAGGAAGCCTGTATCCCAGCATTTAAGTGCTCTTGCAGCATTGATTTCTGTATCAATTTATTTTACATGGTGAGTTTGCCAGTCCCCTGCCCAATGTCATATTAATTGTCTCTTTCTAAATACTTGAGAGATCAGTAGACTTATTCTTTCTTTGTCTCCTCAGAGACGTCCCCTCCTGGGACCGACACACGGAGCTTTGACAATTATTTTCTGTAGATGCAGTGGTGGATTCTTGTTGCTTAATGGTTAAAAAAAAGAGACAAAACCAGATTACACATTCAATTGACTTTCGTCACTTCCAGTTTACACTGAGGGCCTTCTTGACATGCACGGTTGGTCATTGGATTGGGCACACTTTGAGGAAGCCAGTTAATAGCATTACAAGGCAGTCCTTGTTCTGGAATCCCCCGAGGAAGAGAATCACAGGTACACACAAAAAATTCACATGGAGAAGAGAAATGGAGACAGATATGAAAATGATGGGAAAGACATGAAAAGACCTTCAACTGACGGCACAAGATAGGAGAACTTGGCATTACTTTTGTTGATTGTCTCGTTATTTAGTTTGTTTTCCCGACTAGAGTTACTTGCCTTTATGGGAACTCTTCTGCTTCTCTCTTCCGATTTCCTGCTTCTAAACATGGCGTATTAAATATTGTCGGTTTGTATACAGTGCGTTTGCCTTCGTGATTATGCTTCGTGATGTGAGAATATATGACAGCCAGCCACGTCTTATTATACTTAACAATATTTACTACACACGACGGTAAATATCAACATGGTGGCAGTGGTGTTTATTTCTACAGAATTTGAACTATTCTGCTGACACGTGTGCTGAATGTCATTAGACTTGAGGTGAGATTACTAATTAGTGCTTGCATACCATTATTAGACATTTTGTCATGGCAGAACGGCCCATGTTTCGGTTACCACCCTGCCTAGACATAAATAACGTCGAACCAGACACATTTCGTAAATGGAGACGACAGTTAGAACTATACATGCATGCATCGGAAATGGCTTCTAAGCCTGATTCTGTTTGGGCGGCCATTATCTTACACTGTGCTGGACCTCAAGCTGTTGAAGTTTTTGATCAACTTGCAGAGGAAGGAGACCACTCTAATCCTACTAAAATTCTCGATTTGCTCCAGAACCACTGCAGCTCACGAAGCAATGAAGTATTACATACTTTCAGATTCTGGAACACACCTCTTCAAGATCCTTTTAATTCCTTTTTAACTGAGCTGAGAACTAAGGCAGATTTGGGCAACTTTAACGACAAGGATCGTATGATAAGAGACAAAATTGTCTTTACTGTCAACAAAAGGTTACAGGAGAAGCTCTTGAGAGAAGCTGACCTCGATCTAAAGAAAGCCATTCACATATGCAGAGTCTTTGAGCAAACTGGAAAAGACATAAGTGAGATGAATAATACAGTACAACCTTCTGAAGCAAGGGTTGAAAAGGTACAGAAAAAAATCACTCAACCATAAACCTCCCAAGAGAGACACTGGGCATGCTGCTGGTAAAGCCTGTCAAAGTAACACTGACAGTGGGTACTTTGAACCTAGAAAGGAGTGTCATTACTGTGGACAGAAACATCTATTGATCAAGAAAAAGTGTCCTGCATGGGGGAAGTTTTGTTCAAATTGTTGGGGAAGAAACCATTTCAGAGTTAAATGCAAGAAAGTTCACACTGTTCACACAGAGTCAGTGGAAGATTCTGAAGTTTTTCTTAATTGTGTGAAGTCTAGCAAAGCTTGTACATCTGCACAACTCATTGTCAATGGAAAAATGGTAAAATTTCAGTTAGACACAGCAGCTGATGTGAATACAATCTGTCAACGCTTTGTGATGCAAGAACAACTGTTACCCACTAAACAGAGGCTTGTTATGTGGAATGGTACTAAGATGACTCCACTGGGAGAAGTTCTATTAACTGCTAAGAATCCTAAGACTGGGACAAAACACAATATAAGGTTTACTGTTGTGAAAAATAGATTCACATGTTTGCTGGGCAACAACACACTGCAGGATCTACAGTTTGTGACAGTCAACACAAACAAATTTATTGCTAAGGTGGCTACTGACAGTTCAGATAATGATCATAACTCTGATAACCATCTAGGTGTCCTGGGTGAAGCTGTGTTGCATATTGATCCTAATATTCGTCCAAAGGCACTGCCGTGCAGAAAAATACCATTTTCACTTAAGAGCAAGGTAAAGTCAGAGCTTCAAAATCTAATGAACAGAGGTATATTAATACCAGTAGAAGAACTGACTGAATGGGTTAACCAAATGGCTGTTGTTGAAAAGTCTGATGGTTCCTTAAGAATATGCATTGATCCTAGACCCCTGAATGAGGCTTTGCAGAGGGAGCATTACAGATTACCAACTTTGAATGATGTATTGCCTGAACTCAATAATGCCAAGATCTTCACAAAGCTGGATATCAAGGAAGCATTCTGGCATATCAAACTTGATGAGAAGTCTAGTAAACTTACAACAATGATTACACCTTATGGTAGGTTCAGATGGTCTAGATTACCATTTGGGTTGAATGTAAGCAGTGAAATTTTCCAGAGGCATCTAGCACAAGCTCTTGAAGGTCTTCATGGTTGCATCAATGTTGCTGATGACATAGTTATTGCAGGTTGTGGATCAAACAGACAGCAAGCAATTAAGGACCATGATCTGAAGCTTAAAGCACTGAAACATAGGTGTAAAGAGAAAGGCATTAAACTGAATGATGCTAAAGCTTAAGAGAAGAAAGAAGAAATTACCTTCATGAGTCACCTTATTACTGCTCAAGGTGTTGAACCAGACAAGAAAAAGGTTGAGATAATGCCCGTTCCTAAGGACTGTCATGAGGTTCGCAGATTTTGCGGCATGATACAGTATCTAGCAAAGTTTCTCAACAACCTTTCAGAAGTTCTTCATCCAATAAGAGAACTTACACGTAAGGATACTCCTTTTATCTGGTCTGCTGAATGTGACCAAGCTTTCAAGAGTGTCAAGAAACTGATTACTTCTACTCCAGTACTCGCATACTATGATCCTGATGAATCTTTGTGTATTCAAGTTGATAGTAGCAGCTATTTGGGGCTGTCCTCCTACAAAATGGTCAGCCAATAGAGTTTGCTTCTAGAGCTCTAACTGAAACAGAACAACGCTGGGCTCAAATTGAGAAGGAGCTCTTAGCTGTTGTATATGGTTTGGAACGCTTTGACCAGTACACTTATGGAAGGAGTTTGTATTCATAATGTCACATTGGATTCCTTAGCTGATAGAGAGAGCAATGTAGGAGCTGATGCACCTGTAAGACTACCTGAAATACCAGATGTGATGATGGAAAAGATTAAAGCTGAAACTCTCAAAGGCAGCGTGCTCCAGAGGTTGAAGTCGACCATTTTGGATGGGTGGCCTAAAAGAAAGTCTGATGTACCAGCTGAGCTTATGCCTTATTTTGACATTCGCGACACTCTGACAACAGAACAAGGCATAATACTTAAAGGAGAGTGTATTCTTATCCCAAAAGCACTGAGGCCTGAAATCAAGCAGAAGCTACACGCTGCTCATCTTGCATTTGACAGCATGATGCGCCGGGCCAGAAGTTGTCTGTTTTGGATCGGCATGACTGCTGAGATTCGACAGATAGCTGACAGTTGTCCAGAATGTCAAGAAACGAAGGCAAGGAATACTAAAGAACCTTTAAACCAACGCTCAAGAGGTTTATCACCCTGGGAGAAAGTTGGCACTGACATCTTTATTATAGAAGGCCGATATTATTTAGTCCTGATTGACTACTTCTCCAACTTCATTGAAGTAGACTTTCTACCTACAATGACAGCACAGTTAGTCATCAGGAAATTGAAGTCTCATTTTGCTCGTTATGGTGTCCCTAAAGTTATTGTATCTGACCAAGGTACTCAGTTTACGTCTGCACAGTTCAGATCATTTACTGCTAGATGGGGAATACTTCATGTTAAATCAGCACCATGTCACCATAAAGCCAACAAATTAGCTGAATCTGCTGTGAAACTCATCAAGGGTATGATGAGAAAGACTGTTCAAAATAATACAGATGCATATGAGGCACTCCCTTTAAGGCGATCTTTGTCCTCTCAAGGCTGTGTGTGGTCCCGGTCGCCGGGTCCTCCCAGCATAGTGGAGGCAGCGAGTGAGAGCTGTGCCTGTACCAGACTGTCCTTTTTCGCGGACCTTCGGTCCCGAATGGAGTTTTGGCTGGATGGAAGTATGGCTGGCATGGTGAAATGGTTTTATGGCGGCAAAAGTAGAGTACACTCGAGGGCAAGTTCGGGGCACAGTGGACTGATCATCCGCTTGCTTGTCACTGATCAAAGAAACAACAATTAATAATCTGTTGTACCAATAAACGCCGTTAGGTGTAACGGAACAACGGATAATTTCTTGTTGCCCTATGACGCCGCAAGGTGTGATGGCCGGAGACTGCTTAGTCATGTCAGTCAATGGCCAAGGGAGAATGATGATGATGATGATGATATGAGGCACTACTTGAACTTCGTAATACGCAGAGACAAGGGTTTGATCAAAGTCCAGCAGAAATACTGTTCAACAGGAAACTGCGTACGCTGATACCTTCTGCAGTGAAACCCGTTGCATCTCACAGTAGAGTTATTGAAAGTAGAGGCAAGAGAGACAGATCAGTGAAGACGTATCATGATAAAACTGCTCATGATCTGCCCAAGTTGTCTCACCAGCTCATACCTGATCCCGCGGACTTGGAAACTGATTTCTCCTCTCTAGGTCTACCCGAGCAACAGGTTGCTTTGCCAGACATGGAGAACACTAGTGTAGTGAACAGTTCCAATCCTCCAGAAGTTGATCCTTCAACTCCAGCTACTTCTAGTCCTGGGAAAGCTGGCAAAGAACAGGAACATTCTTGTTACGTGCAGTCTTTGATATCTTACAATATTATACATAGGTAATTTTTTAGTGCTTAAGGGAAAGTCATTATTGAGTTACTTCCCTTGAAAGTTGTGTCGGCTCTTTCGATCAAACTCCGCGGATAAATCCATTTTACTGCGATTTATTCGTTGTTTGGGTAATAATAGATTGTTCTTGCTTCAGAATATCTATGGCCTGAATTTATGTGTATTGTTTGTCTGAGTAGGACGAGTCTGTCTTATATCTGTATATCTTTACATATCTAAGTCAAACTATATGTTCTGTTGTCTCTAGAGAGGTCGAAGGCTATTCGGCGGATGTGTCGCTAGAGTGTGGTGTGATTTGGCTTCGTCCTGATAGGGACTGTGTGTTTTCCATGTCGGCCTGTCGCCGGGGAAAAAGTGATCTCAGTATTTGTGGGGAAGGTGATAGTCGTCTAAACCTATCGTGTATGCTTTACCCCAGTGTTTAGTCGTATTGCCAAGGAATGGCAGTTTCATATTTCCTATACCAAGGTAATCAAAGATACTCTTATGAACTCTCGATCGAAGCCACCATTTTCGATAGTTACGATTTGAATGTCTAAGAGAATATATTTGACTCGATGAAAACGACTTCGATTCCTAGCAGCACTATATCCTGTAGATTGCAGTCAATTGTTCATGATCAAATCTACAGAGCAATGAAATGTTTTATGAATGACTAACTTTAGGACAGATTCATTATCTGTATCCAAACGTGAGTGACAGCTCACGAGTGAAGCCATCTTGGAACCAAAACATGTAGTGACTTTCAAGAAGAGAAAAGGGATGCCCGTATTATCGCTTGTTTAGTCCAGAGATCACTGCTACACATGAGAACCCGTTATTAGCGGTTCAATATTATTATATGGAAAAATATGTGCTGAACATTATGTTGAAGAATCGTCGCTAGACGAGATTAGGTTTAGAAGCCATCTGAAATATTGTTTATAAGCTGACGTGCCCAGTCAGTGAAGTCAGATGGTATATGTATGGGCGATACTGAGTGCTTGGCTACTGACAGTCCATTATACACTTATTCTACATGAGTGCCCATGTAACATTGCAAGACCATTTATCCACTGTACTATGATGTATTATGGCAACCTGTGATTTGTCACTATCTGTGCTGTCGAGTGTGTACGTCCAATTAAACTTTAGAAAAGGTACACAGTCGTTGGTGTCGATGACTTCCAGCCATACATGAGTGTGAGAAAAGAACATTTTTTGTCAACACCACGAACCTTTATCATCATTCGCACATTATACACTCAATCCATGTCTACACACCACTGCGTAGGTCAAGTTGACATTCCATACACTACAGTGGAGCAAACAACACCATAGAGATCTTATCAACTGATGATGATGATGATGTCTGCTTCCATCCACTTATATCTATCTTTTGGTGGATATCATTAACGGGAATAAAAATCCAACGTTATCAACCTTATCAACTGGTGGGCCAGCTTTCTGGGTTTGACCTCGCAGAAGTTCAGAAGTCAACAGATTACCGATACCAGACCGTTTCCTGTGGCTGATACGACACACTTGCAGTATTGGTTTGCTCTTTGTCAACACTTCGTCACGTGACCTGTCAGGTGAATGCAGTATGTAGGTCAGCGTTGTTGACAGTTTTACATTAGACATTATAGAGTTTCACAGAACAGTTGGATCAATTCTTGTCAATGTTAACAGGAAGACAGTATGAGTGAACTAAGAAGTCCTATTTTCATCGATGGATCTTCTTGTTTTCCATATATGAACTTTAATATTTAAGGCCAGAATGTTTAATTGAATAAAGTGGCAGTTTGTTTATTTTCATAAAAATAACTTTGCCATTACTGTAAAACTGAGCCTATTTTGCAACACATACTATCATACACATAATTTATATATATTTATGTTTACATGTTATTTGTTTGTATAGTATGTTAGTTTCTATGTCAGCGGGTTGTGTTTAAGGTTGGGCGGCGTCCTCACAACAGAATATCCCACGTCATAGAGGGTCCGTTGTGGGCGTTTTCTATAGGTGCAATTTTCTTGATTGAAAATTTGCTGCGACAACTGTTGCTTTTGTGTTAGCTGTGAAGTCTGTAATTATTGTTATTTTTGTAATATTTCTTTGTTCTTTAGTTTTGTTTTGATTTGTTTGTAATTTGTTGGTCTAACCTTTTCTATCTTTCAGTTCTATTCTCAATTTATATTCATATATTGTGACGTCATTTGTGTTGTTATTCTTTGCAGATTCAGTGATTATTTTCATTGATTTCCCTATTTGATTTATTTTGATTTCTGCAAACGTTCTTGTATTGTCAGTCCTATTTGTACTTTATGTATTCTGTTGGTTGACATATGTTTTATATAGGTATATTTCATAAGACACAATTGCCTGTGCACTGCACTTGGATTATGGTATAAACCAGTACCTGATTATTATTACTATTATACAAGACCTTATTAAAGGCTTGTGACCCACAGATATTGGGATAGTATACTGATTAATCAAGTCATTGAGAACTTGTGGTATTATTATTGATTCAGGTGATTAGTATTATTGTTAGACATCATGGCTACATTAGAATACTTCATTACACAAGGGAAAGCCCTTGATAAGACTGGTCAACAATTAGAACAATGGGCAGTTGCTCAATATGACAAAGCATTAGCTGCAGAAGAGAAAAGATTAGCTGCAGAAGAAAGAAAAGCTATGGCGGAAGAGAAAAGATTAGAAAGAGAAGCTGAGGCTGCTGCTGAACAAAAGAAATTGCAGATGTAGGTGGAGGAAAGGAGATTTGAAGCTGAACAAAAAAAATTAGAAAGAGAAGCTGCAGCTGAACAAAAAAAATTAGAAAGAGAAGCTGCTGCGGAACAAAAAAGATTAGACAGTGAAGCTGAACAAAAAAAATTAGAAAGAGAAGCTGCTGCGGAACAAAAAAGATTAGACAGTGAAGCTGAACAAAAAAGATTAGACAGGGAAGCTGAACAAAAAAGATTAGACAGGGAGGCTGAACAAAAAAGATTAGATGCTGAAGAGAAAAAAGCAATAAGAGAACATGAATTTGAGTTAGAGAAATTGAGATTGACAAGTATGAGTAATGTTAATCAGGCATCTAGTGGTAATGGTAAACCTTCTACTTACAAGGTTAAGGTTCCACCGTTCAATCAGTCCAGTGACGATATTACATTCTGGCTGGATAGATTTGAACGTTCTTGTCGTACACATAATGTGGATAAATCACAATACGCTAATCAATTATCAGAAAACTTGAAAGGTGAATCTTTGACTAGATTATGCCTTGTAGGAGAAGCAGATAAGGATAATTATGATGTCATTAGGGCGGCTTTGATAAAAAAATATCAGCTAAGTGAGGAAGGCTATCGCCTTTTATTTAAAACGATGGTGCCTGAGACGGGTGTAGAATTCTCAGAATTCACTGCAAAGGCACGTCTCACAGTTGATCGTTGGATTGAGCTTTCCAAAACAGAAAAAACGTATGAAGGACTTATGGATTTGTTGCTCAGAGATAAGATTATGTCATGTGTGAACAAACCTTTCCTTGAATTTATACATGAGCGTAAACCCAAATCTCTAAAAGAAATGGAAGAATATTGTTCCCAATATGTCACTGCACACCCCGACGTGACTTTTGGCAACACTAAGATTAAGGAGAGTATGCCAGTTGCTTCAGCAACACCATACAATCCCAATTATTCACACAGATTTCAGGGACCTCAAAACAGATTTGATAAAAAAGGTAACCATAATAGTTATCAAAACCAAGGTAACCAATCATTTCAGGGTTCTTCTTCAAAGAACTGGAGACGACCTGATAGCTCTCGACACAGGGGTGGTCATAATTATAGGAATTTCCGTAGAGGAAGTAATTATAGAAACTATCAGGGTTATCCGTCTTGGAGTCAACAAGATCATAATTACAGAGATACTCATTATAATGAATATGATAATGGTAACCAAGGGAACTATGACTCAAACCCAAATAGGGGTTACAATAGAGGTAACAATAACTACAGAGGTGATAATAACCGAGGTAGATCTCAATACAAAAGACATAAACCACATTTTCAGGCAAACTCTGCACAACAAGAGTCCAATGAAGCCTATAAACAGAGTAAAGATAATAATGATGCTAGTAATATGGCATGTGCCGCTTTTGATTTTGGGAGAGCATCTCAGTGCCCCCAATGCAAAACGCTATTTGAGCCAACCACAGTGTCTACTTTAAGCTGTGGCCATCCTCTTCCTGCTCTTCCGGCATCAGTCGCGCATGATGGAAGAGGTTCTCTTGTCTTACATAAGGGTTTAGTGAATAACAATCCAGTCTCTGTGCTATTTGATTCTGGATGCACCACAATTGGTGTTAGGCAGTCACTCGTAGATCCTTCCCGTGCCACTGGACAAGTAGTCAAATGTGTAACATTTGGCGGCACATTAGAGAAATACTCTACTGCTATCATTAGGATTGCTACTCCTTTCTTTACAGGAGATGTACACGCATGTCTTCTTCCGAATCCGATCGCTGACCTCATCATCGGTCGCATTCATGGAGTCAAAGAATGCACTCCGCAACAAATTTCCACGTGGGAAAGGCAAAACATGCAGATTGCTAACGCTGTAGTCACTAGAGCTCAGGCTCTTAATATGCCTCAAACTTCATCTATTGAAAATAATGAAGTGCATAACCAAGATAATCCCTTGGTAATTTCTCGTGACTCGTTTATAAAACAGCAAGAAGATGATCCCACTCTGAAGAAATTCTTCATTCTTGCAACTAAAGGTGATCCGAATAAAGACACAAGTCGTAAATCGTGGATTACAAAGAAGAATGGCGTACTTGTACGTATGGTTCAAGACTCCATTACGTCAAGTCATTCTCAAATCCTGGTTCCCAAGAATTTGAGAGTTAAAATTTTGCAGCACGCTCACGACTCTCAGTGTGCTGGACACATGGGTTTTTCCCGTACTAAGTCAAGAGTCCTTGCGGCTTTCTTTTGGCCATTGGTAAACAAGGACATACGGATTTATTGTCGATCTTGTAAAGTATGTCAGGAAGTTAAATCCAAAGGTCCACGGCATGCTGCACCCATTCAGGCGGCGGACATTCCTATTCGGCCGTTCCAAAAAATGGCCATAGACATAATTGGTCCATTTAAGATCAAGTCTGCCAGAGGACATCAGTTTATCTTGACGTGTGTTGATATGTGCACACGTTGGCCAGAGGCTATTCCTCTGAAGAGCATTACTACTGCTGATATTGCAGATGCTCTTTGGCTTATATTTTCTCGTCTGGGGTTCCCCGGAGAGATATTGTCAGACCATGGCACCCAACTAATATCAGATACCATGTCTCAAGTAATGTCTACTCTGCAGATAGATAGATCTTTAAGTAGTATCTACCATCCAATGTCTAATGGTATGGTCGAACGCCTTAATAGAACACTTAAAAACTTACTGGGGAAGATAACTGAGGATCATCCTCAAGACTGGGACAGAGTTTTACCTGCGGCCCTCTTCGCTTACAGAGAGGTACCCAATGAACATACGGGATTTTCTCCCTTTGAACTCGTCTTTGGCGCGCGTCCGCGTGGCCCTATGTCGTTGCTTCACGATCTCATAACATCTGACAATATTGACGATGACACAAAGTCATCCTACGAATATGTCATCGCGTTGAGACAAAAGATTATCGAAGCATGCAAATTAGCAACTTCTTCTTCTGAATTTGCGAAACAGAAGGCAAGGCAATTTGCCAATAAGAAGAGATGCTTACGACAACTTTGTCCTGGTGACAAAGCATTTGTATTACTACCTTGTAGGGAAAACAGATTACTTATTTCTTGGAAAGGTCCGTACGATATAATATCGAAAATTTCCGATGTCGACTATATTGTCGATATTGATGGGAAGCATAAAACCTTCCACATCAATATGCTTACTGAATTCCATGAACGTCCGGATTATTTGCAACCCATTTTCCAAGCAACGGACAATTCTCCAGTACCACATGGTCATTACTCATCACTGTCCGTGATACAGGATGAGGAAACAAGTTTTTCAGATGTAAATCTTCCTCTTCCAATGATCCCACTTCATTCCAGTGAATCATGGAAGAACGTTACTGTCTCTCCTGATTTGTCTCTAGGAGAACAGCGACAAGTTTCAACTATGTTGCAAACATTTCAGGATGTACTCACTGACATCCCTGGACAAACGAATGTCATTCAACATGACATTGTTCTAACTGACCATACTCCTATTAGGATTAGACCTTATCCTATACCTATACATTTTCAAGCACAGGTCGAGAAAGAGTTGGATGAGATGATAGATTTGAAAATAATCGAACCATCCACCTCTGCATATTCTTCGCCGATGGTTATTGTGCGTAAAAAAGACAATAACATACGTCTTTGCGTTGACTATCGAAAATTGAATCAAGTAACTAAGTTCGATGCCGAACCTATGCCTTTACTGGAAGAGCTACTTACTCGACTCTCCAAATCTCATTTTTTCACTAAACTTGATTTGTCTAAAGGATATTGGCAAGTTCCTTTATCTGAACGCGCCAAACCTCTCACGGCTTTTTCAACACCTAGAGGTTTGTTCCAATGGAATTTTATGCCTTTCGGTCTTATGAACGCACCAGCTACATTCGTACGCATGATGCGCCGAATCCTATCTTATCGGTCAGATGTCATTGCATATCTAGACGACATCTGTCTTTTCAGCGATACTTGGAAAGATCACTATTCAGGGTTAGATGAATTGCTGTCTACTTTGCGTGAGCACAACCTGACAGCGAAACCCTCTAAAGCCTATATTGGTTTTAGCGAAATTTCTTTCCTAGGCCACCGAGTTGGTCATGGTTTCCTAAAGACAGAGGACCATAATACTAGTAAGATACTTAACATCTCAATCCCTAAGACTAAAAAACAGGTGAGAAGTCTGTTAGGTCTTATTCAATTTTATGGCAGATTCATTCAGAATCTATCCTCTATCATGGCACCTCTCTCAACACTTCTAAAGAAAGGTTCGCCTAATGTGGTCCACTGGTCTCAGGAATGCCAATGCTCTCTGGATAAGATTAAAACACTGTTTTCAACACCACCTATTTTAGTGCTACCCACTAAAGATAAGACATTCGTTCTTCGTAGTGACGCTTCATCCACTGGGATTGGAGCGGCACTAATGCAAGAGTACTCTGGAACTCTGCATCCTGTAATGTATATTTCCAGAAAACTTAATGCGGCAGAAAGGAATTATTCGGTTTTAGACCGTGAGCTATTAGCTATGGTTTGGTCGATCCTCAAACTACAGAGATTCCTTCTAGGCGCACATTTCATAGTAGAAACCGACCAAAAAGCTCTTACTGCTATACAGAGTAAGAATTTGAAGAGCTCGAGGTCTACTCGATATGCAATTGCTCTTCAACCTTTTCATTTCTCTGTGCGAGCTATTCGTGGATCAGATAATGTGATGGCAGACATTCTGTCAAGATGCCCACATGATTCCACATAACTATTAGGGCTTAGACTTCTTGATATGTCTAGTTCTATAGTAGTTCCTTTTCTATATCATGATAGATACACATTTGTAATTTAATAATATAATGATTGTATCACTACATAGCGGTTCATTGATGTTTATTCACCGCTGTGCTTTGATGATTTTTTTTTCTTCATAAATCATAAATTTAAGATATCTAATGCGAAATGATGATATGAATTTTTTAGGCATTGTGTAATTGCCAGAATTGTATTATACTTTGATGACACCTTCCTGGAAAAATATACTTGTAGAGAAATAATTTCTCTCAGTTTATGAGACACATTCTCACCAGTCGCTCCATAAGTCGACTTAGCCTCATATTAGGCGTTATAGGTATTCCTGATATTTTCATCTGCGCATTATTCATGCGTTGTGAGCCTATTGTACGTTGCTCCTAGATGTATTTCAAAAAAAAAAAAAATGTTCCATTTTTTTTTTTTCCCGGGAGGTGTGGTAAGACTGTTACGTGCAGTCTTTGATATCTTACAATATTATACATAGGTAATTTTTTAGTGCTTAAGGGAAAGTCATTATTGAGTTACTTCCCTTGAAAGTTGTGTCGGCTCTTTCGATCAAACTCTGCGGATAAATCCATTTTACTGCGATTTATTCGTTGTTTGGGTAATAATAGATTGTTCTTGCTTCAGAATATCTATGGCCTGAATTTATGTGTATTGTTTGTCTGAGTAGGACGAGTCTGTCTTATATCTGTATATCTTTACATATCTAAGTCGAACTATATGTTCTGCTGTCTCTAGAGAGGTCGAAGGCTATTCGGCAGATGTGTCGCTAGAGTGTGGTGTGATTTGGCTTCGTCCTGATAGGGACTGTGTGTTTTCCATGTCGGCCTGTCGCCGGGGAAAAAGTGATCTCAGTATTTGTGGGGAAGGTGATAGTCGTCTAAACCTATCGTTATGCTTTACCCCAGTGTTTAGTCGTATTGCCAAGGAATGGCAGTTTCATATTTCCTATACCAAGGTAATCAAAGATACTCTTATGAACTCTCGATCGAAGCCACCATTTTCGATAGTTACGATTTGAATGTCTAAGAGAATATATTTGACTCGATGAAAACGACTTCGATTCCTAGCAGCACTATATCCTGTAGATTGCAGTCAATTGTTCATGATCAAATCTACAGAGCAATGAAATGTTTTATGAATGACTAACTTTAGGACAGATTCATTATCTGTATCCAAACGTGAGTGACAGCTCACGAGTGAAGCCATCTTGGAACCAAAACATGTAGTGACTTTCAAGAAGAGAAAAGGGATGCCCGTATTATCGCTTGTTTAGTCCAGAGATCACTGCTACACATGAGAACCCGTTATTAGCGGTTCAATATTATTATATGGAAAAATATGTGCTGAACATTATGTTGAAGAATCGTCGCTAGACGAGATTAGGTTTAGAAGCCATCTGAAATATTGTTTATAAGCTGACGTGCCCAGTCAGTGAAGTCAGATGATATATGTATGGGCGATACTGAGTGCTTGGCTACTGACAGTCCATTATACACTTATTCTACATGAGTGCCCATGTAACATTGCAAGACCATTTATCCACTGTACTATGATGTATTATGGCAACCTGTGATTTGTCACTATCTGTGCTGTCGAGTGTGTACGTCCAATTAAACTTTAGAAAAGGTACACAGTCGTTGGTGTCGATGACTTCCAGCCATACATGAGTGTGAGAAAAGAAAATTTTTTATCAACACCACGAACCTTTATCATCATTCGCACATTATACACTCAATCCATGTCTACACACCACTGCGTAGGTCAAGTTGACATTCCATACACTACAGTGGAGCAAACAACACCATAGAGATCTTATCAACTGATGATGATGATGATGTCTGCTTCCATCCACTTATATCTATCTTTTGGTGGATATCATTAACGGGAATAAAAATCCAACGTTATCAACCTTATCAATTCTCTCCTACCATCTAGCCCTAAGAGACCTCAAAGAGATCGCAAGAAACCCTCTTGGATGAATGACTTTGTTCACTCATAAAGAAGGGGGGAATGTTGATTGTCTCGTTATTTAGTTTGTTTTCCCGACTAGAGTTACTTGCCTTTATGGGAACTCTTCTGCTTCTCTCTTCCGATTTCCTGCTTCTAAACATGGCGTATTAAATATTGTCGGTTTGTATACAGTGCATTTGCCTTCGTGATTATGCTTCGTGATGTGAGAATATATGACAGCCAGCCACATCTTTGACTGCCCTCTGTTGTCTGGCAACAGAGGGCAGTCCAAGAGGAATAAGATGGACAACATTTTCTACATTGGAAGATCTGGAATATGCAGATGACATTGCACTACTAGCACATTCACATCAACACATCCAGGAAAAAACGGATAGACTTAACAAGTTCAGCCAGCAGGTGGGCTTGAACATAAATTTAAAGAAGTCTGAGGTCATGACGCTCAGTGTGAGCAACCCTGGGCCCATGTCAGTGGGGAGTCAGCGGTTCGTACAGACAGATACCTTCACATACCTAGGAAGCATAGTAACACCAGACGGCGGGGCGGGCGGGGACATCAGCGTCAGAATGGATAAGGCAAGAACAGCCTTCTTTAGCCTAAACAACATCTGGGGGTCCTCCCAATACAGCACAGGCACAAAATTAAGATTATATCAGAGCTGTGCTTTCTGTGCTTCTCTATGGTGCGGAATGCTGGGGAGTTGCAGAGAGGGAGATGTCGAGATTGTCCTCCTTTCGCACAACATGCCTGGGAAAAAAATTCACCGAATCTTTTGGCCGAGTGCCATCACTAACCAAGATCTGCTTACTCGTAGCAAGCAAGAGGACATGCACACCATCATAGCTGGCAGACGCTGGAGCTGGGTTGGTCATGTCCTCAGAAGAGACCCTGATGCCATCACGGGAACGGCTATGCTTTGGACCCCTGAGGGAAAACGAAAGAGAGGCCGACCAAAAACAACCTGGCGGAGGACTGTGGAGGCTGAGATGCGGGGAATGAACCGGAGTTGGGGCACTGTGCGAAGGATGGCCACCGACCGAGCAAAGTGGAATCAATTTGTTGTTGCCCTACAAGACGCCACTAGGCCTGATGGCCACTGACTGCTTTGACGGTCGGCGGCTAAGGATCAAAGAAGAAGAAGCCACGTCTTATTATACTTAACAATATTTACTACACACAACAATAATTATCAACACTTTTGTTGATAGTCTGTGCTCCTTGGGGAGCGGAAGGATAGTCATGATGATCATAACAACTAGAACAGTCTATAATAGTATTTCATTTTGTTTTTTTGAATTGTTGTTTGGTATATTATATGCTTTATTATTTCTGCTATCTTGTTCAGCAATTTTTACTTGTCTAGTGTTACTTTTGTTTCCCACATTTTACCCATATTCTTTCTTCCATTTCATGTTTTTGTGTCGCTAACTTTATCTTTTTTTTTTTTTTCATTAACTGTTCTCCTCATGTTTGCAGTATTTTTTCTTTGAACCTATCTGTATTTGTTGTCTTTGTCTCATCTTTGTGACTGTGGCTGCTGAAGGGCAGACCTGAAAATGTCTGGTTTCTCAGTGTATTGTTCAGCTTTAAAAATGACACCAAACCAATTATTATCTGCTTCAAAATCAGGTTAGCGCCATGAACATGTGTATGTTCTAAACGACAACAGTAAAAAAAAAAAGAACAAAGTGTAATAATCAGTATTAAGAAGTGCACAGCATACAGCACAAAACTTAACAAGCACATATCTCACACATCCACCACAATACAACACTAAACTCCACACATCACACACACACACACCACCCTACCACTTATTTTCCTAAATGTGCCTTATTTCCAAAAACTAGGAGCATGTAGAGCCTGGAACAGTAATTATGCTGCTGGGCCACAAACTTGATATTTCAGAAGATGATTCCCAGAGACCTGTCAAGGAAAAGGATGGGATGGCTTTAGCAGTGGTAAGTTTTAAGATACGTATATACACCTCACGGTAGAAGGGGAACGACTAAGTAAGTAAGTTTTAAGATACATATCCGTGGTACTAGTCACTCAAAGATACACATTTTAAAATATAACTCTTTGGACTAGAGAACCAGATACATGTTTTGAAATGTATTTCTATAGGACTTGTCAGTCACAGTTACATGTTTTAAAATATATTTCTGTAGGACTAGTCAATCAAGATACGTGTTGTAAAATATTTTGTTGTGGGACTAGTGAAAGTTACATGTTGTATAATATATTACCATTGGACTAAAGAATCAAAAATATGTGTTTTAAAATGTATTTTATAGGAGTGCTCAAAGTTATGTCTTTTAAAATATATTTTTGTTGGACGATTCAACTACTTTAAGATACATATCTAGTTATTCAAAGGAAGGTATTTGAAACCCACTTCTGTAGGGCTTGTTAATCAACGCCATGTGAGTTAAGTTTCATATCTATAGCAGGATACTGTGTGTGTTTATGACACTAGATTTTGTTTCAAGTTAATTGTATGAATACACCGTTTTTTGAGGTATTCATTAGTACAGGGGATTTTCTCTTTTTATTTCTTCTAGGAATTTGACATGCTGTTCTACGAAGCTAGTGCCAAGACTGGAGTCAATATATCAGAAGCTATGGAAGCACTTGCCAGGTTGAAATAATAGTAGAAAAATATATCTTCTTCTTCTTGAATCTTTAGCCTGCTGGCTGACAAAGCAGTCAGTGGCCATCACGCCTAGTGGTGTCTTGTAGGGCAGCAACAAACTGTCCCTATTTTGCTCAGTCGGTGGCCATCCTTCATGCCATGCACCAACTCTAGTTCATGCTTGGCCAGGTTGTCTTTGGTCTGTCTCTCTTTCATCATCCTTCTGGGGTCCATAGCATAGCAGTTCTCGTGATGATGTCAGGATCCCTTCTGAGGACATGGCCAACCCAGCTCCAGCATCTGCCTGCAATGATGGTGTGCATGCCTTTTTGGACTGCACCATGTAAGCAGTTCCTAAGAAAAATATATACAGTACAATATATACACCACTCTTGGGTGGTGTGGGCAGTAGAGCCACTACTTCAGCTGGTCCATCAGGGAGTCTGCATTAAGCAGTCAAGTCACATGATCTTGCAGCAGGATTTTCTGTGGCTATGTGTTTTAGATGATGAGGTTGCCAGCCCAATGCACAACTTTATATTAGTGGCCTTGTACGACCTTGGCCTGTGGGTGTAGTAGTCCTGTTCTTTCTTGTCTCATCAGACACACACCCCCCCATCCCCTCGGGAACTACACTGGGTATTTGTATACTTATTCTGAATTTTTAATTTGAATTCTGCAGCCTTTTTTACCAGCAGTTGTGGATCTCATTTCATTCATATTATTTCTTTTTCTTTCAATTTCATTTTCTCTTTGCATTTTTGTTGTATGTTAGGGTCTTTGCATTTATGTTTCTTTCTTTCTTGTTCTGTATTTTTATTTACTTATTTAGTGTTACTTTCCCCAATCTTTCTGGGTCGCTCAGTTTATTATTATTTTTGTTTGTCTATTTTTTTCCACTTGCAGCACCCTTTGTCTTGTTCTCTACACTATCTACAGAGTGAGTCAAAAGTTGCACACCACAGAACAAATTACTATTTTGTATTTGTTTCAGGGCTAAAGTCGGCGTCTGTGGCCTAATGGATATGATCGCAGTTTCATAATCCAGATATACCAGGTTCGAAACCTGCTGCAGGCGGTTTGGTAGCAGATCGCTTTGTGTGGATTTTTAACAATGGTATAAGCGCTGTACCGTTCAGAAAGCAATGGCAAACTACTGAATGAAAACAATTGCCTAGAAAAATCACAAACAGCCAATAAAAGCTGGGGTTGATTGCCACGTCCTGTAAAGGATAAGCAACTAACTTTTTTTTCAGGGCTAAAAACAGCTCACAAATTAGCCTATGAAAACAGCACAAAGAATCCTGAAGTGTTAACAAGTTGAAGGTCACAATTTTCTGTCTCTCCTTACAAAGCACAGAGCCACCTCTACAGATGATTCCCTTGCAGGAAACCTGCACCAAAGCATTGATGTGTTGCTGAAGCAGTTGTTTTTGTAGCAATTTGTTTACGTGATGAAGTTGCTAGCCTCATACATAACCTGGAATTAGTCACCTCTTACGACATACCTGAGGGAACACTAGTTCTATTCAGTGGTGGTCATGTTCAGTTTGTTCAAATAATTGATTCCATGGAGTACGACTTTTGACTCACCCTGTAGATTTCTTGTCTTTGTTTCCTGTTTGTGACTGTGGCTGGCGAGGGGCAAACCCCAAAACGTGATATTGCTGTCTTGTTCTATTGTAAAACTGACTCAGTACCATTTCTATTTTTGCTGATTTGTCTCCAGTTTTCCTCATGTCCTCAGCCAAAAAGAAATTACAGACTTTCATAAATGGGTGGTTGCTTAGAATGGAAGTATTTTGTTGTTGTGCTGAGCTTCTTGCTCTTTTGCAGTCAATACCAAGTTTAAGAATAGTATTATCTATACTGTAGATCTAGGCTTTTCCTGTGGCTTTTCTGCCATTCTGAAACGTGTTGAGTTGAAGCCATGAGCTCCAATTTCTGCAGCTTGACTTGCATTTAAAGGATCATCATATCTAATCCCAAGCTAGGAGGAAGAAGCATGTGGCATACTGTGCATTTCCCACCATCCAAGGGGGCTTTCCAAATAATCAAAGCTAAATACTGTGCTCTGGTTCTGGGCTCTCCCAAGGAATTGTCTCACAGAGCCCTTTCTCAGCTCCCCCTGCCTATCATGGGCCCATAGAGAGATCCTTCTGAAGGCAGCCAACTAGGTAAAAGCTAGAGTTACATCTGAGGCTCAAGTGACTCCTCCTAGCTTAATGTGCAATGCTGGGTTCTCAACATGTTTCACCACAGGGAGAATCCCTGGAAGTGTGTGAATAACCTCATCGACAGAGGTTCACTTCCACATATGGAATACTGTAGCATTGTGCTTAGCTGTTGGTCATATAAAGATGACTCCAAATATCATCATCATCTCAGCCCGTAACCCGTCATGGGTCGTAGGGGTGCCATGGTGGAAGCATCAGCAGACAGGGTCCTCCACTGCTCTCTATCCTCAGCAATGCGTACAAGTGTGGAAAAACCATGTCCTGCCCATTCTTTGATGTTATCAGCCCAGGATTTTCTCTGCCTTCCTCTTCTCCATTTACCTTCGACTGTTCCCTGAAGGATCGTTTTCGAAAGGGAGTCATGACGAGTTACATGCCCAAACCAGGCAAGCTTTCGACGTTTCACTATTGACAAAAGTGGTTCTTGGTGGCCTGCATAGGTGTTTATCTTCTCTCTAACATAGACATTTGTTTTGTGCTCTTTATAGCAAATGCGCAAAATTCTTCTATAACATTTATGCTCGAAAGCCTGAATCCTTCGCTCCGTATCTGCAGTGAGTGTCCAGCCCTCACACCCATACAAGAGAATAGATAATACAAGTGATTTGTATAATTTGATCTTCACAGGAAAACTGATGTTACTTTTCCAGATCACATTCAACCTTGTCATGGCAGCTGAGGCCATCTCAAGTCTTGTCTTGATTTCTTTAATTGATCTTCCATCACTACATATAGTGGACCCGAGATATTTAAAGGTGTTAACTTCTTCTAACGTTTGCCCATTTAACGTAATGTTGGTCGGAACATGTTTCTTATGGCTATTCACCAATATCTTGCTTTTTTCTATATTAATTTCCATCCCATACGTTCTTGTTACTTTCTCCAGTCTAGAGGTAAGGTCTTGAAGTTCTGATTCTGATCCAGCTATCAGATCAATATCATCAGCAAAACGTAGGTTACACAGAGGTCGGCCTCCAATCGATATGGTTGATTTATAATCGTAGAGAGCCTCCTGCATAATATGTTCTAGATATATATTAAAGAGCACTGGTGACAGGATACATCCTTGGCGAACTCCTACAGTTGTTTTGAAAAATTCTCCAATGTCGTTGCTTACAAAAACAGCACTGCTTGCGTCCTTGTATAGTGCTTCAATGATATCTATGATGTTGGTATCAAAATTGAATTTTCTCATTACTTGCCATAAGCCTTCATGCCAGACTCGATCGAAGGCTTTTGTGAAATCGATGAAGTTATGGTATAAATCGTGTTGATGTTGGAGATGTTTTTCGATAAGTAATCTAATATTGAAGATTTGTTCTGAGGTACTTCTTTTTGGTCTAAAGCCAGCCTGTTCCTCTGACAAGATTTCTTCTGATTTCTGTTTTATTCTGTTCAAAAGTATCCTTAACATTACCTTACTTGGATGACTAATAAGGCTAATGGTTCTGTAGTTCTTGCACATTTTTAGATTTCCTTTCTTTGGAAGCGGTATCACTAATGACTGCGTCCATTCTTTTGGCCATTTTTTTGTACTCCATATCTTCTGGCAAATTGTTGTCATGATTTTTACTATATCTGGTCCTCCATATTTCAAGAGCTCTGCTGGTATATTATCCACACCCTGTGACTTCCCTCCTTTCATCGAACATATAGCCTCTTCCACTTCTTCCCGTAATATTGCTGCATTTCCGAGTTCCCTGTTTTCGCACTTAATGTTGTTTAATATGCCTAAGTCAGTGTCAAGTTTACAGTTATATAATTCTTTACAATATTCTGTCCACCTTCTCGTTACAGCTGTTTTTTCATTGAGCAGAGCCCCATTGCTATCTTCTATGACAGTTACCCTGGGCTGTTGAGGTTTTGATAGTTTTCTTAATGTGTCAAAAGCTGCCTTGCTGTTACCTTTTATTAGCCCCGTATTAATGGACTCACATTGATCAGCTACCCATTTTTCTTTGGCCTGTTTCATTTTCTTCCTAATATTTTTGTTCACCATACTGTATTGCCATGCTGCTTCAGGAACCTCTTTCTTAACCTTTTTCATTTCCCGCCGTGTATCACATAACGTTTTCCAAATATGCCTCCATGCATAATAGAAGGATTGAAATGGTATGACAAGGTCATCGATGTGGAACTGATGATAAGAACTAGACAAGTTTCAGTGGAACAAAAGATGAGAACATAGTGGTGCTGGATTGGACACTCATTTAAGAAACCTATTGGTAGCATTACAATCCCAGGGTAAGAGAGGTGGAGGTAGACCAAACAACACATTGGATAAGAGAACTGAAGACCAAAGTGAAAATGGAAAAAACTTGAGCTGATGGCACATGATAGGAGGACTTGACATGTGCTTGTTGAAGGCCTACTCTGTTTGGGGAGCTAAAGGGTATTGATTGAAATCCAGTTTTACAACAGGCCCCTTAATTATTTACACAAATTGTATTACACCTGTTGTGGCGGCTACCCTGTTTTTGTTGTGTCCTATTTGTAATTTTTATTATTTTTATCTCATACATATATTCACTATCTTCTATTTCTTCAGCGTTTATGTGGTAGTGCCCTTTCGTCTTTTTTCTTGTAACCTTTCTGTATTTCTTACCTTTGTCTCCCGTGTGTGACTGTGTCTGAGGAAGGGTAGTCTATTAAACGCTCCATGTTTAGATTGTTTTCTTCTGTTGTAAAACTGACTCAATACCAGTTTTTATTATTATATTTTTTGGGGTATCAATCAATAGGAAAACAGACTCAATACTAATTATTATTGTTAATACATTTGCATGTTTTTGGTGATCGTCCAATGGTAAAACTGACTGTTTATCTATTTTTAAATAATTTTATTTGCACACAGCTTGCTGCAAGAGAAAGAAGATAAAAAGATGGAGGACTGTCTGAAGTTGTCAGATGTAAAACCCAAGAAAAGATGTTGCCGGCGGTGAATCATCTGCCACCAAAATTGTGCTCAGAAGATGCTATTTTCACCTGTAGTCTTATGAAAGTTATTACTTATTATATTCTTAGGTAATTAAATTTTTTTTTTTAAATATTAAATACATATTAAAATAAATAATATTGAAAAATACTAAAAACAAATACCAGCCCACACTTCTCCTATGGTATATTTATATATATGTTTTCACTCACTACCTTTCAGCTTCCTGTGGATTATAGGCCTTCAACAAAGTCCTGCCAAGCCCTCCTGTCCTGTGTTATCTGTTCAGATGTCTCTTTCCATTTCTTGCCTTTCTCCAATTGCCTTCTCCATGTGTTTTTTGTGTTTGTGTATTCTTCCTTAGACTGCTCTTTGAAGTTTCCAGTAGCTCAATCATGAGACTAAATCTTAATCTTTTTTTCTACAATAAACTCTCCCTATTGCCTACAATAATTGTTGGCTACTATCTCTTCTCCATATCTGTATGATTACCTCCCTTAGAATATCTGCTGCATACCATCTTGGTGGTTGTTCTTATGTTTCAGAGCCCTACAAACAGACTACCTTGACATTCGATGATTCCTACACTTGTGTTGAACCTGATTTCATGTAATTCCCAAATATTTATTTCCGAAGTAAAACACAGATGGTTTGGCCATGTCTGCAGAATGGGAGAAGATCGACTACCACGACAAGCATGGGAAACAAAGAGCCAAGGATCCAGACCCCCAGGACGACCCAGAGTCCGCTGGGAGGACAACATTAGACAATCTTTGAAGGACCGAGGACTAGAATGGAACCAGGCCAGGAGGAAGACAGCCGATAGGATAATCTGGCACTCTCTCTTCCAAACCTCTACACCTCACGGTAGAAGGGGAACGACTAAGTAAGTAAAACACAGTCTGTTTAATTTTTATTTACTATGTGCATTCCCTACCCTCATCTGTCGAATGTATCTGTATGTACTTGCTAAAGTTGTAAATAGCTAATATTTACAGACAAATGGAGAAGACTTCAGTAGTTTATGAATCATATCTGTTTATTGCATATTTTCTTTGACAACTTACCTCCCCTTAGTGACACGCACAATTTAAAAAAAAAAATTATAACAAGGTTCTCATACAGAAACTATGAAGTTTTGCAGATCACCAGGCCCAGTTAACATACATGTCAAGAGCACCAAGCTAAAACAGGTTCCACAGTTAAGTACCAAGTGAGTGTTTACATAGAAATGGAAGACTTTGCCTAGTAATTGAAACAAGATGTTAAAAAAGCCATTTATATGACTTACCAACTGTCACCACTTCTCAAACATCTGAAAATCAGCAGGGAAACTAAAAGACAATTGGCAAATAGTAGATTCTTACCAACTCTTTGCTATCAGTGTCAAACATGGAACCCTGTAATTGGAAAGATAACATCAAGAGATGGACAAGTGAGTCCATCTGAGTATACCATCAAGACAAAAAACTGATGAAAATTGGAGATAGTCTGCAGTCAACCTTTGACGTGGAGATGACAGATGATCTAATCAAATCATTTCTGCTCATCTCCAATCTTTATTGCTCTTGACTGTTTCTCTCTATTCATTTTTATTGATATCTTCACTCTGTAAATAATCATATAATAGTTAATATCATTATTGCTGTGCTTGATGTTGATATGGTTATAATACAGGGTCTACCACAAGTAGTGTCAGAACCTAAAGGTTGTTCCATAGTTGTTACTGCCCTACAGTGAGGGAAGTGTTCAGATATTTCACCTATACTATGAGGTGAGGGTGCCTGATTCCCTTTCTCACTGTCACCTATACTAGGTCTCGGCTTTATGAGGTGAGGGTGCCCGATTTCCTTTCTCACTGCTTCTGCATTCCCTAACTCAAGAGCAAAGTCAGGTACCCAATGTTACAGCTTGGTAGACCAATGAGTGACTCGACTTGTCTTCAAACCCGGTCATTTTACCATGAGAAGCAAGCATTGTAACCATTTTGCCCCCCCCCCACAAGTAGTGTAGTAGTGTTTACGAAAAAAAAATATACTTTTCCTGTAGTTCTTGGGGGGGTCTCAGAGAAGACATAAATAATAGGACTACTGCTCGGTCAGTCATGTTGTATGAGGTAACTAATACAAGGTTATGCCTGGGTTCTCCCTGTTCTGGAATTCCCAGGATAAAAAAACAGGAACCAAAAACACAAGAATAGAACTGGTTACAGACATGAGAGGGATACAGAATATATGGACAGAACATGAACTGATAGCACAGGACATGAGGACTTGTGCTCCACAGGATGCTAAAAGGTACTGATGATGATGATGATGATGCTTGGGACTGGCAACCTTATCGTGGACAACAGATTGCTACAGAAACTACTGCTAAAAGAGCACGTGAATGTTTTGGAGCTGGCTTTCTGGGGGAGGGGATGGCCAAATGCAGTAGTGACTCCATGCACAGCAAAACAGGTAATGATGATGATGATGGCTTATCCTATATATAAAACCCCAGCTTTTTCTGTCAGTATGTAATGCTAAGGGATGCAACTTTGGTTGAAAGTTAGACATTAATTGTATTGTTTCCCTTAAATGTACTCTCCCGAAAATAGTAACACTTACCAAAGAAGAATGCGCAAATGACGGTGTGCACAAAAATATATTTATAGAATGTGTGATCCTGTATACACGCATTCGTATCCTCGCTGCTGCAACGTAGTTCATGTACTGTGGTGATGCACAGTGGTTTTTTTAAATACTTTTGAATAAGTAAAATTGCTGTTAGTTATTGGTGCTTTTGAATTTAATTCCCGTCTTATGACGGGCTTTTACACTAGTTTAAAATAAAAACAGAATTCAAGAATATTTAATTTAATAAACTATTTGTGGGGAAAAAATAAATTGGTGAAGTGTTAAACATATTATGTATTTTAAATCCCACTTTTTTTGGTGAACACCCTTTTATACATATAAAATCCCCTATTATGTGCCTTAGTGTTTGCAATAAAATTAACAAAATATGTTTTGGTTTTTTGAGTAATTCACTTTTTTTCTGGAGTCACTATACTATATTTCATTTACTCGTTACCCTTAAAACAAGGGCCCTCAACAAATGCATGCTAAACTTTCATGTCTGCTGCCTTTTGTTCAAGGTCTTTCCTTGTCTTCTAAATCCCCCGTCATTACCTTCTTTTTTGCTCATTATACAGTATGCAGCCACCACTGCCGATGACTCCCTTGACAAAGCCACTTCTAAGCCCAAACTCTTGCAGCAATTACTTCTGCTGCAATTTGTTTCACATAATGAGATTGTTAACCCCCCTGCACAGCCTCATGTTAATCTCCTTTTACAACATGCCTGTGGGTGCAGTAATCCGATTCTTTCTTGATTTCCTCAGAGAAAACCAGCGTGTTTTTTTTTTTTAGAGCTATTTCCGACATGAAAATGGGTCAAGAACAATTAGTAGATAAGCAAGACAATCCTTGAAGGCCTCAGAGATGTGGTTTTATGGAAGTATGTAGCAGGACAATCCCTGAAGGCCTCAGAGATGTGGTTTTATGGAAGTATGTTACAACAGGCAGATAATAACACTAATGAGGATGTCTCGACAGAAGCCTGCGTGCTAAGGAAGCTTATTACTCATATAAGATGTTATGGGAAGAACAAAGCTGGTATATATTGTGACAACAGGAAAGACACAAGGAAAAAGTGACAAAGGATGATGAAGACAGAAGATACAGAACAGTATGGACAGAAGTTAACAACAGAAATGACAAACAACACTGGGTACAGTAGGCTGTGGACAAACATGATCATTGACACCAATGATTCTCAACCTTTTTACAACCGTAACCCAAATTTCACAGTTGGTGAAGCTGGCGACCCATGTACCAAAAACTGACAAGTAAAAATTGATTATAGGAAATCGGCCAAAGGCATGGTATTTAAAGCTTTATGTAAGGAAAATGTAAAGGACCCGGCCAATCAAAATTTTTCCTGTGACCCATCATTTGAGAATAACATCTATATGAATATTACAGACTGTTGTTGACATATGCGACGTATGACCAGTCATACTTACGACAACCATCCAGTTAATCATATTTTATTATTTTCAATTATTTTTAACTCCGGATGGTCAGTCATAAAGTCTAACGACAACCGCTAAGTCTGCTGTACAGTACTACATGGTACAGTAATTTTATCTTATGATTTGTACATTGGAATATTTCGCTATAAACAAAGAGTAAAATTATGGGTTTTAAAAATATAACAAAACAGACCCACACATTGTAGAATTGAGGTATGTTAACTGTTAGCATATCCATATGGTTTATTTAGTATATAATGATTTCCTACTGACCACATTGATTTACAAGGTCAGAAGATCACAACCCCGTAGTAGGTCGAGGACAACCTGTATTTTGTTTCACTATTTACTTAAAAAAATTAAGTCTGTAAACTTTAGAATGTTGCCACTCTTTCTTCTTCTCCCCCCCCCAGCATAGAATGTATCTTTATATTCTTCTTCTTTGATCCATAGCCGCCAACCGTCAAAGCAGTCAGTGGTCATCACACCTGGTGGCATCTTGTAGGGCAGCAACAAATTGATTCCACTTTGCTCGGTCGGCGGCCATCCTTCGTACAGTGCCCCAACTCTGGTTCATTCTTTGTATCTCGGCTTCCACAGTTCTCCACCAAGTTGTTTTTGGTCTGCCTCTCTTTCGCTTTCCCTCGGGGTCCATAGTATAGCTGTTCTTGTGATGGTATCAGTGGTTCCTTCTGAGGACGTGGCTAACCCAACTCCAGAGTCTGCCAGCTATGATGGTGTGCATCTCCTCCTGGTTACTCCGAATAAGTAGTTCTTGGTTGCTGATGGTGTTTGGCCAAAAGATTTGGAGAATTTTCCTTAGGCAGATTGTGTGGAAGGAGGACAGTTTCGACATTTCCTTCTCTGTTACTCTCCAGCATTCCACACCATAGAGAAGCACAGAAAGTACACAGTCTTAATTTGGTGTTTGTGCTGTACTGGGAAGACTTCCAAATGTTGTTGAGACTAGCAAAGGCTGTTCTCGCTTTATTCATTCTGTTGTTAATGTCCTTGCTTGTTCCGGCGTCAGGTGTTACTATGCATCCTAGGTAAGTAAATGTGTCTGTCTGTTCTAACTTCTGGTATAAGTTATTGGCTCAGGATTGCCCACATTTTAGTGATAGGCAAAGGAAGCTGAAATGTGGCTCTGTGCAGGATGTGACAATTCCTTGGGAGATCCCAGAACTAGAGTACAGTATTTTGGCTCTGCATAATTGGATAGCCCCCCCCCCCCCCCCTCCCCTGGATGGCGGAGAATGCACAGCATGTTACACTCTTTTTACTCCTAGCTTGGGATCAGATGTGATGATCCTTTAAATGCAAGCCAAGCTGGAGAAACTGGAGCTCATGACTTCAACTCAGCACGTTTCAGAATGGCAGGAAAGCCACAGGAAAATACTAGATCTACAGTGTAGATGGAGCCATGGTAGCACAGTGGTTAGTGCACTGGCTTTCTAGCTCGGTGGTCCATGGTTCAATCTCCAGTTGAGGTGGGATATTTTTAGACTGCAAACGGCTCTGGGGTCGACCCAGCCTCTAGAATTGGGTACCAGAGCAACTCTGGGAAGGTTAAGGCGGCCGGCGTGATGCTGACTATATCACCCCTAGTGTGCCGATGGTCGAGAAAATATGGGCCTAACACCATATTCAATGGGCGTGTAAACGGGATCCTTCACCTTTTTTTACAGTGTAGATAATACCAAGGGGTCTTTCTTTCAACTGATTGTTCACTGTCTTTATTTCTACACCGCAGAGCAATAAAGAGTATACAAAAGACTTGATAACTCTCAGTTTTAATTTGTGAATTAGTTGGCCATTACTATCCTCTTCTTGATTTCTGTTTCACATCCACCATCTTCTGTTATTATAGTTCATTCATAACCCTCCACTCCCAAAGGAGCATAGGCCTTCAACAAACACATGCCTCCTGTCACGTGCCATGTTATTATAGTAGCTGATTAAAAAGTCAACCCTCTTACTTCACTCATATCCAACCAATCTACATGAAACAAACGTCAAAATAAAAAGACTTAACTGTCATTTTATTAAATAAAATTCTGTGCCATATTTATTTTGCAACTCCACATGAGATCCAGCCTGCTCTAAAATATGACCTCTCAGCAGGCATCAATTTTTGCTCTCCCTTTTAACGTCAGTTTACTGGCCATTTAAAATTTGATTTGATTCCGTTTCTCAAAATAAAATAAAACATAAACCTTACTACTCAAACAGCAGTTATTGTTCTTTGGTTTGATGTTTCTTTCATGTATATCCAGTAGATGATATACAAATGTAAAAATAGGTACTTTACAATCCCCCTGTATATCAGAGATATGAGACTTGTTCACTAAGACAGCGATAATCATTTATTGAAAATACACTTACTCCACTGACAAAATACTATACTAATAATAGCCCCGTCAGTCATAACTGACTATGGGAATGTGCCCCTGAGGTGACAGCCCTATTTGCTTATTTTCCTGGTGTTCCTTTCAATGTTTCCTCCTCTCTTCTGCTTGTTGTCTGAGCTTTTCGCCCAAAATGAGGTAGCCCCGTAGATAACATCACCACTTGGTGCGATCGGCAGCTTCATCCTCCCAGGATGCTGGATTTATGTCCAGTGCCCTCATGTCTCTCTTGCACACATCTTTGAATCTCAGCTGCGGTCACCCAGCTGTTCTTTTGCCATCTGCCAGTTGTCCATAGAAGATATCTTTCGGGATGCGACCATCTTCCACGCGGCGAACATGGCCAAGTCAGCGTAGTCTGCACTGTCTAAGCAATGTATAAATGTTTTGAAGGCCAGCACGTGACAACACTTAGACATTTGTCACTTTATCTTTTGACATAGTATACAAAGCAAACAATTTACAACTCTACATGTTTTTCATAAATAATAATATAAAAGGTGCTTTAATTTCGTTGGGAGGTACAGGGAAATCAAAAGAAATCAACATAAAAATGTGTATCTTCAACTCAAATGTCAAGTCAGGCCTATTGTATGGCTGTGAAACATGGAGAGCAACCAAGAAGTGACAGACTTCCATAACTAGGTGCTTACATAGAATAGGGTGATTGAGAAGGTATAAGATAACTAATGTCACGCTGATGACAAGACCAGACGTAAACCAGTACAGCAAAAGATGAGGTGCTGGCGATGGATAAGGCATGTACTAGGGATACCTGTTGATAGCGTTACGAACTTAATTCTGGTTCTCAAGGCAGAAAAGGTACAGAGGGATTGAAAAACACATGGAGACAGAAATGACAAGAGAAAGAAGGACCATGAGCTTATGGCACACAACAGGAAGATCTTTGCCCCTCCGGGAAGCTGAAGAATAATAAAAGAAGTTTTTCAAAAGCAGACAATTTCTCACTAAGATCTTGTGTGTTGTTCATTCAACACTAAAACTGTACCAGAAAACCCCTATTGCCTCATTATGTTTGTACAAGTACTTGCCCAAGACACGGGAGAGGAAGACCAAAGAACATATATAGCAAGAGAACTGGAGACACGAAGGGGGTAAAGAAAGCATGGAAAGACCTTGACCTGATGTCAATGGACAGGAAGTCTTGGCATAAATTTGTCAAAGGCCTATGCTCCTTGGGGAGCTGAAGGGGTAGTATGATGCCCATTATCTCATTTAGTTTTAAAATGCCCACATCTTGGATATAGCAAAGTTCTACCAGCGCATACCTCAGGTGTCTCCTTAAGGTGTGTGCCTCACTCTTTATTAACATTATGTTACCACATAACAGACAGTTTTCACACACAAACCTAATTCTACAGTACACTTTTACAAATATATGATTACATCTCATGAAGGTTTCACACCTCGTACTTCATACAATGTTTTAAAAATACACACCTAATGCTTCAAACAAGCATATACAAGTTTCATATAAAGTTTCACAAGTATAAACAAGACTCACAAGTTATATACAAGTCTCACAAGTATATACAAGTCTCACAAGTATATATGTTTCACAAGATATACAAGTATATACAAGTTTCCTAATTATATACAAGTGTCACAAGTATATATATATATATATATATATATATATATATATATATATATATATATATATATATATATATATATATATATATATATATATATGTTTCACAAGTATATACAAGTTTCCTAATTATATACAAGCGTCACAAGTTTCACAAGTATATACAAATTTCCTAATTATATACAAGTTTCACAAGGATATACAAGTTTCCTAATTATATACAAGTGTCACAAGTATATACAAGTTTCACAAGGATATACAAGTTTCACAAGTATATACAAGTTTGCCGGCGATTTTAATGCTAGATCTATGGAGTAGGGGAACTCCACGGAAAATAGACAGGGTGTTGCCTTGAGTCAGGCTTTGCTCAGCTCAAACCTATCCATTTTAAATAATGGACGCCCAACAAGACTGGCATCTAGACCATGGGATACTGATGGTGTCATAGATCTGGCATTGATTTCTTGTGCTGCCGCTACCTTTGCACTTTGGGATGTATTGCAAGCTCAAGAAAGGGATCACCTACCCTGTGTAGTCCTCTCTGCGAAGGAAAAACCACCAGACACAGGAAACAGAAACAGACTTTCCAGTATCATACAGGCCCATATGACAGTAGTAGCCCTGTGCGCATATTGCGTCAAATTGCAAAACAAAAGACAACTCGTACACCTTTTATACAACCACCCTGGTGGAATGAGACAGTAGAGACAGCATGGCTGGAAAAGGAAAGAGCAACAAAGTTGTGGCGAATAGCACGGAACAGAAGGACAATGAATTATGAAGAGGTGGAAGAATTTCCAGAGAAAAAGCAAAGAGCCATCAATAATTTCAAGGGCTTGGCAAGAGAAGTCAAAGACGCAGTGTGGGAGAGCTTTGTAACTCAGGTGGGCACTGAAAAAGCACTAAAAAAATTCTGGTCCTTACATCGCAGAATGAGTAGGAAAAGTACAGGCCAACCAATTCCTAATATTCTCAGCTCAACAGGGATAAGTCTGAAGACCAATGCTGAAAAGGGACATGAATTACTCGAGCGTTATATTACTCAGACAGATAAAGCTGCCCGCCAAGAAATTAAAGACTGTATCCTGGGAAGCGACGGAAGAGGCAACATATATGTCATGGATGGCACTGGCAGAGACAACGATCTAGCAGGTGGCCACAGTTGAAAATATATTCAAAGGGGAAGAGTGGAGTATGTCAGATGAGAACAGGATTAACTACTGTCACAGAACGTTTTACTGCCATTTTGACTTGTATGCTTGGTTGTAAGCCAAGCTATGTTTTCCTGGGCCATAAACGAAACTCGAGATGTTTGAGTTCCAGTGCAAACAACCTGTCATATGATGTCACATGACAAGACTGAATTTTGTTACAAAAGAAGCCATAGGTTATTGGAGTCTTGGTAGCCGTCTGATATAGATGCATAACTGACAACCTCCTGAGACAAAAATCTGTACGCCGGACCAAAAAAATCCTTACAAACACCCAAAAATCCTTAATCAAAAAATATATTAATAAATTATACACAATACCTAAGATGGTTTGGCCATGTCTGCAGAATGGGAGAAGATCGGCTACCACGACAAGCATGGGAAACCAAGAGCCAGGGATCCAGACCCCAGGACGACCCAGAGTCCGCTGGGAGGACAACATTAGACAATCTTTGAAGGACCGAGGACTAGAATGAAACCAGACCAGGAGGAAGACAGCTGATAGGATAGTCTGGCGCTCTCTCTTCCAAACCTCTACACCTCACGGTAGAAGGGGAACGACTAAGTAAGTAAGTACACAATACAGTTTTAAAACGAGAAATGACATATACAAATCTATTAGCATTTGAATTAGTGTGGTATAAAACATGCTAATAGTCTCACGCTGTTCTTTACATATAAAAAACTTAGTGATCGTGAGGTACTATTCTTTTGATGCACAGTGTTTTGTATTATAATCAACACCTGCACTTTTAGCACTTTGCAGAATTGCATTTGTGGGCTTAAAGTCTGCACAGCATGTATTAATGTTAATCTTACACTGTAAAAAAAAAGTGAGTGTGTCTGCATTCATGGACCTCCTGCAGTCTGTGTGGACTTTTTTATTGAAAAATAAAGCAGCGAAGTTTACGCAAACAAACTTTTCTTCTAGTTATGTAGGGCCGACTCAGAATATTATGACATTAATTTATTGGAAATATTTAAATGATCAAAATATAACTGGAAAGATTAAGAGAACGACACAAAAAAACAAAAACAAAATACATACAACAAAGCAAAGCTAACAACAACAACAAATTTAACAAATTATGAACAGAATATCAAATCTAGGAAGAAAAACGAAGCACTAAAAATTTACAAAATTATTTAAGAGTTGGTAGCCTAGACCAGTGATAATAGATTGCCACTTTATTAAAAAATAAAGCAGTGAATCTCGACCGCTGAAATAAAGTAGGTAGGCCTACTCAATGCAAATAAACTTTATTTTTCTACTTTTGTAGGGCCTACACAAAATTTTATGATATTAATTTATTGGAAATATTGAAATGGTCAAAATATAACTGAAAAGATTAAGAGAACGACAAAAATAAAATACAACAAAGCAAAGCAACAGCAAAAAATAAAAAAATTAACTAAATTGTGAACAGAATATTAATCTAGAAAGAAAAAATGTACTACCAAAAATTTACAAAAGTTACTTACTTAGTCGTTCCCCTTCTACCGTGAGGTGTAGAGGTTTGGAAGAGAGAGCACCAGACTATCCTATCGGCTGTCTTCCTCCTGGCCTGGTTCCATTCTAGTCCTCGGTCCTTCAAAGATTGTCTAATGTTGTCCTCCCAGCGGACTCTGGGTCGTCCTCGGGGTCTGGATCCTTGGCTCTTTGTTTCGCCATTACAAAAGTATTATTTAAAAATTGATAGCCTAAACTAGTGATAATAGATCGCTGCTTTATGAAAAATAGCAGTGAATCTCGATCGCCGGTATAAAGTAGGCCTACTCAACGCAAACAAACTTTTTTTTTTTTAGTTATGCAGGGCCTACACAGAATATTATGACATTAATTTATCGGAAATATACTGAAGGGCAAGATATAACTGGAAAGATTAAGACAGCGATTAAATTGCAACAAAGCAAAACAACAGCAATATTTCACCAAGTTATTGGTACTTAGATTTTTTTTTAACAAATTGGCGTCGAAGTGTCTTGGCAAGCGTGGCTGATAACAGGTAACTTTCAAAATACGTCATGTCACGCTGAAAGCCGAAAGTGTTTGAGGCCGAATTCAAAGTTTTTGTCGAATTGTTGGGTATAAAAGGATTTGATTGGTTGCTGCGAGAGACTTCAGTTTAAAAACAGACGCCGAGATTCCCGGAATAAAAAAATTGGTTTAAAAAAAACCTGGGCTAGAAAATATTTTCTGATTTAAAATTTTTTTAAACTTGGGCTGGAAAATATTTTTAGAATTTAAAAAAAAAAAAATTTCGATTTTTTTTTTTTGGGAGGGAGGAAAAATCCGTACGAGTCTGTACGGCCTTACACTGCTAAAAGTATCAAAAATACGTACATTGTATGAAAAATTCATACAGGTTGACAGGTGTGTAGATGTGTTGTGGAAAGCTGGTTGCGATACCGTATTTTTCAGCCTACGGTGGGACAGTGAGTAGTTGCCATTGTTAATTTAGTCCTGGTGTATTTGTTCTGGTTCAGAACTATTTTGCTCTACGGAGTTGTCAGCTGTATTTGTCATTCTCGCATTGTGTTTGATATTTATATGAGAATGTCGTACCATCAGAAGAAAAAAATGATCAAATCAATCAGAAAGCCACCAACGCCAACACAGGACAACTACCAAGCTATGAACAGATCAGAACAATTTGTCATTCTGCACCTCAGAACAGGACACAACCAACTCCGCAGCCACATGTATACAAAATTTAAGATTGGCAATTCAGCCATGTGTACATGTGGACAGGCACCCCAGACTGCACAGCACATACATCAAGACTGCCCCGAATATGATATATTGAGGCAAACCCACTGGCCCAGAGAAACAACACTGGAAGCAAAACTATACGGACCTCTGTATGAACTACAAAAGACAGTGAAGTTTATACAAGAAACAACGTTGCAGATATAGACAATATATTTCAAGCGAACAAAAGAAGAAGAAGAATATGAGAATGTTCTACTGTAGTTCGTCTCGTCACTCATTATGCTGAGTGATGGTCAGACTTGACTGCGAGGCTGATCGGATAGTTTATATCTACCGTACTATTTGCATTAGTAGCACATGTATATTTTGAATCTCATTCTGGCAACATTTGGCCAAGTTATTGTTCAGTGAATTAAAGGGATAATTGCTATTTGAGCTTGCCTTTATTAGTGTCACCACTGTTCGTGAAGCCCTTAGCGTATACAAGTCTTATTGTTCCTGTCCTGAGTGAAGTTCAGACGTGCAGTGGTAGTGTGTGTATTTATATTGTGTTGACATACTATACATCACACGTTGACAACTACCAGCAATTCATCATCAGCCTAGGCAGAGAGTGTAGAACTTGGGGCGAAGGAAAAGCAGAACTAGAAATTAATCAACTGATACATGATCATGCAGAGCCACGGTAGCACAGTGGTTAGTGCACTGGCTTCCTCGGTGGTCCATGGTTCAATCCCCAGTTGAGGTGGGATTTTTTAGACCGCAAACGGCTGCGGGGTCTACCCAGCCTAAAAAATTGGGTACCAGAGCAACTCTGGGAAGGTTAAGGCGGCCGGCGCGATGCTGACCACTTCACCCCTAGTGTGCCGATGGTCAAGAAAATATGGGCCTAACACCATATTCCCAATATGCCTCAATGGGTGTGTAACGGGATCCTTTACCTTTTGCATTACATGATCATGCTGTGGATAATGATGCCATTGTGTGTACAGATGGGTCTGTGATCCGTGGTGAGAAATCAGGTTGCGGCTTCTCTGTTAGGGTACAGGGCAGAATCATCGCCAAACATAGCGGGGTTTACAAGATAACAACTTCCAGCATGAGAATGGAGGTTGAGGCTGTTACTGCAGCCTTAAGGTGGCTAACTGAGATTTCATGCTTCAAAAGGTTCAAAGTGGCTGGTTGCGGCATGAATGGAAAACATTCATAGAAGCTTCGAGTCTACAAGAGCTAGTGTGGATCTACTGTCCTGGTCATGCAGGGGTATGTGGTAATGAGAAAGCTGACAAACTAGCATCAAGAGAATTCACAGTGGAGACACTGGATATGGATTTTCATTCATTCATTCATAACCCTCCACTCCCAAAGGAGCATAGGCCTTCAACAAACACATGCCAAGTCCTCCTGTCACGTGCCATCATCTCAAGTTCTTTCCATGTTCTCCTCATCATTTTCACCTCTGTTTCCAACTCTCTCCTCCATGTACTTCTTGGTCTTCCTCTGCCTCTCTTGCCCTGGGGGTTCCAGAACAAGGACTGCCTTGTAATGCTATCAACAGGTTTCCTCAGTGTGTGTCCTATCCATCGCCATCGTCTTCTTCTCATTTCTTGTTCCACTGGCACTTGTCTAGTTCTTGTCATCAGTTCCACGTTGGTAACCTTGTCATACCATTTTAATCCCTCTATTCTACGCAAGCACCCATTTATGAAAGTCTGTAGCTTTTTGGTTGTTGTCTTTGTTGTTCTCCATGTCTCTGAGCCATACAATAGGACTGACTTCACATTTGAGTTGAAGATTCTTATTTTCGTGTTGGATCCTATTTCTCTTGATCTCCATATATTTCCCAATGCAATGAAAGCTCCTCTTGCCTTTTGTATTCTTATTTTGATATCGCTGTCTGTCCCTCCAACTTTGTCTATATTACTGCCAAGATATGTGTACGATTCTACATCCCGCATTGGTGTCTCCTCAAGTTCAACCCTGCCATCACTACCTGCATTTATTCGCATTATTCTTGTCCCTTCCCTGTGTATCCATGGATATGGATAAGGGAGAGATATTGAGAACAATTAATGATGCCTGTTATAGAATGACACTGCAATAGATGAATCACCAAGGTTGAGACTGTTGGAATTTGGCATCAAACGTATGGCTAGCAGAGACGGACGTATGAGAGGATGCATCTGTCGTGTATACAACCAGCGAGCTACAGGAACAGTTAGCATTCACACTCTTTGACATATACTGAGGGAGACTGAGCATCTATGGGTCTGCCCCGTGCAATGATGTTGATTCTGTTCAACAATAAAAATACAAGTATGCACGTCAGCCCTCATTCAACATCATTACCCTTCAGATTCTCCAGCAACCTAAGCCAAGTTCTCCTGGTGTGCCATCAGCTCAAGGTCTCAGTGGACCTTCTCCTGGTGTGTGCCATCAGCTCAAGGTCTCAGTGGACCTTCTCCTGGTGTGTGCCATCAGCTCAAAGTCTCAGTGGACCTTCTCCTGGTGTGTGCCATCAGCTCAAGGTCTCAGTGGACCTTCTCCTGGTGTGCCATCAGCTCAAGGTCTCAGTGGACCTTCTCCTGGTGTGTGCCATCAGCTCAAGGTCTCAGTGGATCTTCTCCTGGTGTGTGCCATCAGCTCAAGGTCTCAGTGGACCTTCTCCTGGTGTGTGCCATCAGCTCAAGGTCTCAGTGGACCTTCTCCTGGTGTGTGCCATCAAGCTCAAGGTCTCAGTAGACCTTCTCCTGGTGTGTGCCATCAGCTCAAGGTCTCAGTGGACCTTCTCCTGGTGTGTGCCATCAGCTCAAGATCTCAGTGGACCTTCTCCTGGTGTGTGCCATCAGCTGAAGGTCTCAGTGCACCTTCTCCTGGTGTGTGCCATCAGCTCAAGGTCTCAGTGGACCTTCTCCTGGTGTGTGCCATCAGCTCAAGGTCTCAGTGGACCTTCTCCTGTCTTGAATGGCTGTCTTATTTTCATTAGCTGACTTGTCCATGTTGCTTGGTGACATTTTTGTGGCTTTTAGTTTCTGCAGGTTGGGTGGTCGGTGCGGTGACCAACTTTTTAAGTCACTTTTTACGACACACCATGCAAGGCCCACAGTTCCACGCCCCATTAAGGTTATAAAATAACAAACCTTACACCTCATTAGTGTTATAATATTTATTACACATCTCATGTCTTATTAATGGAAGAAAAGTATGCATCTCACACTTCATTAAGGTTATACTAGTACACACCTCACATCTCATTACAGTGTAACATGTAAAAACCTCATTAAAATGTGATATGTACACACCTTGTACCTCATTAATGTCTTGCATGTTTAAGCAAAGTATCTTCTTAAGGTGCCCCACATATTTCCAAGGGGGCCCCTGAGGAGGCAAAGATAGAATATGACTACCGCTCCTTAGAAGCATGTCATATAAGAGGCACCTAATATAAGTTGTGCATGGGGGTGCATCCTCATCAAGTAAAACAAATTGCTAGAGAACCCACCACCACAAGAATGCTTAGTGCAGATTTTCTGTAAGGGAGGTCAGCTGCAGTGGTGGATCCATGCTTTAAAGGGAGCTAATAGGGAAAATGAACAATGATGATGACTCCTTGTTATGGTGCCACGCATGTTCACTGAAAGTCTGATGAGGGTTTTAAAAGTGAAAGTCTGATGAGGGTTTTAAAAGTCCCACACTCTCTAAGCAATATATGTCACTAACAAAGAAGAGTGAATCATGACAGAATTATTATCAATGTGAATACAACCTGCTAGAGTAACAACCAGTACTTCTAGCATAGAGTTAGTATACAAAGGGATAGTTGGTAGTCATGGCAGTCCTTATACTGGAACCCTCATGGCAAGAGAAAAAGAGGAAGACAGAAAAACAAAAATTATACACACAATAAAGGGATATAGAAAGACCTTGAACAAATGACACAAGACAGGAACTAGTTGAAAGCTTATTTTCCTCAGGGAGCATAAAAGGTCATAAATGAACATGAATGTAACCAAGGATGAACCACAACACTGACACAGCTAAGATACATAAAATGATCTCCTCTTGCCAAAATGGCAACTTTCTGATATTTTTTAAAAACCAGTCAAACAGAAAGACATCACTGCTGCCTTGTAGGGTGGCTGGGGATAAGTCAAAGGCTAAGGAAGGCAACCCGACATAAATGCCTGTTGAAATTGGATGCACTCGGCCACAGGCCTAATGAAACAGTGCACCATACGCCACTTGATCATGATGGCCATAAGCTGACTACTGCTGTCTTTGAAAGCATTCAAGGAGACGTCTGAGAGGGTACACAGAAGAAGATACAAACCTCGTGTCTCACAAGTTTCCACAAGTAGATATCACCTAATTCATTCATCACTCTTCAACTTCCCACTCTTCCTGTCCTGTGCCATCTGTATAAGTTTGTCTCCAGTTCCCTTCTCCATGTGATTTTGGGTTTCCTTTTCTCTTACTCTGGGGTTTCTAGAATAAGGACTACCTTGTAATGCCATCAACTGGTTTTCTTAATGTGTATCCTATCCAACACCACCATTCTGTCCTTGCCTCATACATCATCTAATGTTACAGAACATTGTTACAAGTAAATACCATACATCTCGTCAGGGTTGCACACCTCTGCTTCTTACTTACTTACTTAGTCGTTCCCCTTCTTGTAGAGGTGTAGAGGTTTGGAAGAGAGAGCGCCAGACTATCCTATCGGCTGTCTTCCTCCTGGCCTGGTTCCATTCTAGTCCTCGGTCCTTCAAAGATTGTCTAATGTTGTTCTCCCAGCGGACTCTGGGTCGTCCTCGGGGTCTGGATCCTTGGCTCTTTTTAAAGTGAAAAGTATTTTATGCATTAACTCTGTCAATAGAAGTTATAGAGTTTATACAGAACAAATCCTGACATATGGAAGTGAGTCATGAACAATTAGTAAACAAGTAGGAAAAACACTAGAGGCTACAGATTGGTCGTTTTACAGAAGAATGTTAAAAATATCGTAGACAACTAAAAAGAGTTAATGAGCATGTCCTGAAAGAGGCCAATGTGCAAAGAAAGCTTATTGCTCACAATAGAAGGAAGCAATCATCTTTCTTCGTGCATGTTATGAGAAGTAGATAGATCGAATATACTGTGACAACAAGTAAGATTGAATGAAAGAGAGAAATTACTGGAAAGTTTGACATCTGGCATGGAAAGAAGTCAACAACAGGGTAAACAGACATGGAGACAGAAAGTTGTGGAGAGACATGATCACCTTGGCCACATGGCATGGAACTTTACGAAGACCTCATAAAAGTTGTGCTAGTACGATGATAATGTTATTTATCTGGATGCTCTGCTATCATATTTGTTCATTATTTTGTTCTTTTCATGTCCTTTGTCCTTTATGTTGTGTCTTATTTTAAAAGCTGAATAAGACATATTCCCCATCATTGTCACTTCAAATGTGTTACAATTCATAAATGTCTCATTTCTGTTCACAATAACCTCACATTTTGATTGCACACATCAGCTTGGTAGGCTAGTATAAAATTCTCAACTTAAGTAGAAACACATATACCACATTCACTTCCCAAAACTGCCACTGCCATTAGATAAAAATTTCCTAAGAGATCACCAAGTAAGAACTATACATCCTTCAGTAAGTCCCTGAGTGCACCAGACCGGTTCAAAACGTCAAGATCACTGCTGCCGCCAACACATTTTCCATCAATAAAAATACGTGGCACCTGAAACAGACGTAACAGTATTTTCTGGCTGATTGTTTGCAAAAGGGAAGGAGCTACAGTGAAATGCACTGTTCATGAAAAATGTCATGGCTTCCATTTAAATAAACCAAGCTTAACTTACGACAATAATAGCAATGCACAGCAAAGAATATGATGGTATAATGCAACTGGTTGCCATGGAAATGGTGGCCATGTTGGATTTTAAAACTATTTAAATTTATTAAGGCTTTTTTATTTTTTTGAGTTATGAGCACAAAAGCTGAACTGGAAGATCATCACTGCATTTTAAAACTTGTCATATGAAATTTGTTATAACTTTAGTAGAACTAAAGCTGCAGAACTTCCAGGTTCGAATCTAAAAATAATAACAAATGTTGCAACATTTTTTGCAATAACCCAACATTTTAATCAGATAAATCTGATCTGAAAAAAAAATGTTATCGTGCAATGGAAAGTAAAAAAGGTAAAGATAGTCCAATAGCAGACGCTGCCGTAGGGGAGCAAAGTGTTAGAGACTTCACTATACTAGGTCCAGCATCGAGAGGTGGGGTGACCAGTTCCTTTCCTTGCTGCCTTTTCCTACCCTAACTTAAGAGCAAAGTCAGGTACCCATTAACAGCTGGGTAGACTGGAGGGTGCTGACACCGTGAATCGAACCCAGCACCTATGCTGTGAGAGACCAGTGCTTTAACCACTTTGTCAATCGGACACTCGCAAATGAAAGTATCTGTGCTAAATCTCTTGTCAACTGATAAATAAATAAGCAAGCTATAAAAAGTGACAGAAAACAAGGTTCTGAGAAATTCATGGTTTTTTTCTAAGGCAAGGTTTCTTAACATTTTGTTGAGCCACTGACCCCTTTAATTGTTCGATGACGGCTATGAACTTCTTTGATTGTTCAATGATGACTTTGAACTCCTTTGATTGTTCAATGTATGGACCCCTCCTTGGATAAAATGTACATAAAAGCATTTTTAAAAATGTTAACATATTAGGTTATGTACACAGACCCCCTAAAATCCATTCACTTACCCCCAAGGGGTTAGCGGTCACAGGTTAAGAAACCATGTTCTGAGGAAAAACATAACTTCTTAAGAAAACATAATTTTCAGAGTCAAATTCACTTCTGACTTTGATATGTTTAGATTCACAAGGTTATAAAATAGACTAATCTGAATGTTTACATGTTTTCTATTTTAAACTTAAAATGAAGTGCTCCTCCTGTAGTAAAATCTGCGAGATAATCGCTCATTTCAGTAAGATTTTAGTCCTATGATAATAAATAACCCCGCCCGTATGTGTCTGACTATAAGCATCTCACACGCCAGCATCGCGCTGAATTTTGTGCCATGGTAATGCTTAGAAATGATCCCGCCGTATAAACCTACTCGCTTTCCTTGTGACGTACAATAAACATTTTTAACATTTTGCCTGATCTGATAGAGACTGCGGCAAGACTTATAATTAACGATCTTCCAGAAATGTGCCGCCAAGTTACTGTCTGAATTAACGTAATACTTTAACTTTAACGCCTTTAATAGTAGTAATCCTTACATTTTTCAGTAGTGTAACACGAGATGGCAGAAGTATTTAATGCCAATTCTAACACCTGCCGCGCAAAACCCCACTTCGCTTAACACGCTGTGGGATTGGCCCGATGATATATACACACAGACAGTTTAAATGCTCGCCGAGTAATGTATTTCTGATGTCACTCAAACAAGTTAGTTATTTGAATAAAAATGCTAGAGAGAGAGAGATGAGGGTGGAAGATGGCCGACTTGTGTAAAATTTATATTTGACGATTGACAGTTACAAAACTGACCATAAAAATCATATATTATTATAGCTTAGTATCTCCTGATCCCAAATATGGTTTAAAATATATGGTAGTCCAATTATTAGCCAAGTTATTGAGATAATACTATATGTCTAATAACACTAAGACGGACAGACTGTGGTTCCTGCTTGTTTTTTTCATAACGTTAGTGGGGACGCTAGTTTAAAAAAAAAAAAAAAAAAGAAGCATGGTAGTAATTCAAATTCTATTAGTTGGTATAGGAGTGAAAGGGGAGAGATAGGAAAAATGTAACTAAAAACGAAACATCTTTTTCTACTGAGCATAACTAACGCAGACTGACCAATCGACTACCAGACACAGAGTTTGTTTGGAATTTTGTTTTTGTTTTTCAAAAACTACATTTGAATTCTGGTAGTCGCAAGTTTTCCATTGGCCAGTACTAATAGATATTAGCAAAAAGCTTTCAATGCTCATCGCCAGTTGACAAAAACTTTTTCTATCAAATACGCTGAGATCAGCTGTGTTAATTTATAAAATAAAGAATTAATTCGCAGTCTGGGCAGGGCAGAGAAAAACTGAGGCCATTCTTTGCAAGTCTGCGTTATTTGTTATATATTTCTGTGAAATTGTGGTAAGAATGCTTTATGTATTAATATGTTTATTACAACTGCCAAAGTTAGATACTGCTATTGGGAAAAGTGAAGGACATGCCGGGAGCAGACATTATTGAGTCCTCACATTGAACTGTATCTAACTGTTGTATAATGTCATGATTTTGTTTTAATATTATTGTATTAGAATATGTTAGTAAGCCTCCGTGTTCCATGAACACTGTTCCACATGCCTGGAGCGTTTATAATTTAAAAAAGAAGAGCAAATCATACAAAACGAAATGTGGTTACTCCACGTTATTGTATTGAGGAAAACTATGTAAACGTACAGTGGCGTATCTGCCATAGAGACCTGAGGTGTGGTCACAGCAAGGTGTGAGTCATATAAAATTAGGGGCGAGTGCACTTGTATGCACGCGAGGCTGACCCCATACCCCCATATGTAAATAATAATAATAAAGTGTGATCAGATATAAAAAGGCCAGGGTGTCTTTTTATTGCAGAGGTTTTATTTCCTGTTACCAGCCGGTGACAGGAAACCTGATGAGTGAGTGTAACGCCAACAAGTCTCCGGTAAACCGTTTACGCTGTCAGCAGATAGCTGGAGGAGCTTGTGTGTGCTGAGATATCTATATTTTCTGCAACGACATACTGAATTAGCCTTCTACAAAGAATCCCAGGTGATGTGTTAGCATCTGGGGATATCTGACACTTCAATTATAATAAACTTTGGTATTTCCAATCATACCCAGAAGTTTAGGGGGCGTGATGAAACTACAGCCCCTCCTAACAAATGACAAACGCTATTAGATAATAAAGTTGTAATCTGTGAATACACCAACAGGAGAGATAGAGTGACATTATACTTATTGGACAAAGTGTCCACACATTTTTGTTAATCCTTTTATGTAAACTATCTTTTCCTCATTTTCAAAGACCTGTCCAAAAGAGATGGCGGGACAGGCAGATTAAATTGTAAAAAGAAAATATTCAATTTTAAAGAAAAACCTTAACCACTGTTTTATTCATTTCCTTATAGTGAGTTAAAGTGTTTTGTGTTTATGTACCATCATTTTCATTTCTCCCCTAGACATTAGGTACATCATACACCAGACACTAGAGCCAAAATAGTGACCATGTGAGATCTAGGGAGGTAGCATTAGGTTCCCTGCAAATACATCATTATCATCTATTAGAGTCAGGGGCCTACATGTGCTTGACCTCACACGGTTAACACAGACACCGATTTCTTTCCTTTTAGGTATAACATCATAACCTCCCCAGCAAATTAAACTTGCTACATATATTGGTAGGCTTGTCCGGGAATTGAATTTCTCCTAGTACTACATACATTGGGGTCTGGGTTTTAGCATTAACATCAATTCTATTTTCCCAGGGAATCCCCATAATTACTATTGCCCAAGATTTGGGAATTTAATGAAGTGTCAGAACCTGGAATTAATTAAGTAAATTTGCATTTATTTTAGAAATTTAGTTAGAACATTTTGTATTTATCAGATGGCAGATTTGGCCAAGTTTCGCTCTGCGGCTGTGCAGACTGCCAGGGAAATGAATATGGAGGGTCAAGTCTTGATTGACTATGTCACCTCAGAATGTGATAAATTTATTGCTAGGGAAGAACATAGGTTAGCGGAGGAAAGGAAAATACAGTTAGAAGAGGCTAGGGAAATTAAAAGGTTACAAATTGAGGCTGACAAGGAGGCCAGGGCCTTAGAGGCTGATAGAGAGGCTGAGATCAAGAGGCTCCAATTTGAGGAGAGAAAATTGGAGGCAGAAAAAGAAGAAAAACGACTGCAAAGGGAAGCAGAAGAAAAACGACTGCAAAGGGAAGCAGAAGATAAAAGATTACAGAGGGAGCATGAGTTGCGACTAAGGGAGTTAGAGTTGCAAAGCCTTGCTCCGGACAATGGTCACAGCCCCTCTACCTCTGATGCTACTGCTAGTCAGGGGGCCTCCAACTCAGCCATGGGGTTCCATCTAGACTATTTTGTAGAAAAGGATGATGACATTGAGTCATATTTGAGCAGATATGAAGTATTAGCCACTACTTATGGGTTAGAAAGAGAAAGATGGGGTGTAAAGTTGTCTCAAGGTCTTCGGGGAACAGCTTATGAAGTTTTTTCCAAAATGAGCAGGGATGACCAAGACAACTATGACATGTTGAAGCAGGCTTTTTTGTTAAGATACGAAAAGAACGGAGAGTTTTATAGAAAGAAATTTAGGAATGCCAGGCTACTGTTGGGTGAGACCTATCACCAGTTCTCCGCCCGGTTAGAAACGTATATGGAGAAATGGGCTACTTTGGGGAAAACCCAAGATCTCAAAGAGATGATACTCATAGAACAGATGAGAGAGTCCATGGCTCCAGACATGAGAAAGTTTCTCATGGAACAGGGCGCGGAGAGGCTGGGTGAGATAATTAATGTTGCTGAGAGGTATCAGGCAGCCCAGGCAGAGGTAGCTGGCGCCAAAAAGAAACCAGTATATCATTATAAGGCCCCACAAAACTATAATAAATTTGACAATAGAGGTAAGCAAAACTTTGATAGGCCTCGACATGATTATAAAAATAAAACCTCACATTTCAATGACAGAAAGAATGATGAAAGAAATCCTTTTCATCAAGGTAGATTATATTGTAGATATTGTAAGAGGGATGGACATGACATTAAATTTTGTAAAAGTAAACCTGCTGGATTTGCTACTATGAAAATGGGGAACAAGGAAGTAAAGGACAAACCTGCTGGACAGCAGGAACCTTATCCCCCCCCCCCCCCCCAGTTTGTGAGGATGTTGTATGCAATGATGTCACCATTAGGTGCCTCTATGATACCGGTTTAGATTTTGATTCTGTCTAGAGCTCGCACTTGGTGAACCCAGATCAGTATACCACAGAAACAGTGGAGATACAAGGGGCGACCAAGGACATACCACTCATGACACTTCCCATTGCAAGAATAAATGTGAAAACTCGCTATGTAGAAGGTGTAATCAGAGCAGCAGTGATCGACGCACCCATCTACCCTCTGATATTGGGGTGTCGTTATGTCTACTTGGGGAATCCCAAGAGACCTGTGGTCTTGGCAGCTGTCCAGACTCGATCACAATCCAGAAAGGAAGAAGATGAACCTATAAATACTCATCCAGAGGAGATGAGGAAGGCACAGGCTGAAGATAGGTCACTGAAGCCGTGTTATAAGAAACTCCCAAAGAGCCATACTCCTCCTAATAAAGGAGAATTTTATATGAAGAATAAATTGTTATATAGGAAGGCCGGCACTGGTTCAGCTGGTCACGGACAGCTGGTCCTTCCCAGTTCATATAGGGAAAAGGTGATGGAGTTAGGTCATACTATCCCCTTCAGTGGTCACATGGGGATTAGCGCAACAGGACAGCGTATAGCTTTTCATTATTTCTGGCCAGGGATAACGGAAGATATAAAGAGATATGTAAAATCATGTCCAAAATGCCAGAGAGTAGCTCCAAAGCATTGGACTGCTCCAGCAACTCTAGGGGAAATGCCCATAGTGGGAACCCCTTTTGAGAGAGTTGCAGTGGATATTGTGGGACCTCTCACTCGGACCAAGAGGAGGAACAGTTACATCCTTACTCTGGTAGACACTTGTTCTATGTGGGGAGAGGCGGTAGCCCTGTCGTCAATCGATTCGAAACATGTGGCAGAGGCATTACTTACTATATTCACAAGGTTAGGATTCCCGCATCAAATCTTGACTGATAACGGCTCACAGTTCAAGGGGAAACTAACAGAAGAGGTTTTTAGGTTGTTTCAAGCCAAGCACTTTCATTGTAGTCCGTATCACCCCCAAGGGAACGGCCAGGTAGAGAGGTTCAATGGGACTCTCATTTCTATTCTGAGAAAGCTGGCACATGAGAAACCTGATACGTGGGACCAATACTTGCCCGCCGCGTTGTTTGCGTACCGGGAAGTTCCACATAATTCAACCGGGATGGCACCCGAAACCCTGTTATTTGGGAGGCCAATAAAAGGTCCATTAGAAGCCTTGTTAAGGACTTGGACAGATGAGAAGGCAGAGGAGACTGTTACCTCATCCTATCAATATGTGAACGAACTGACCACTAGTTTAAAAACTAGTTGGAAACTGGCAAATGATAATTTGAGACAAGCCAGGAAAAAGCATGCTGCTTATTATAATAAGAAAGCGAAGGATAGGGAACTTGCTGTAGGGGAGAAGGTGCTTCTTCTATTGCCTGGCAGCAACAATAAACTTCAGATCGGATGGCAAGGTCCATATACAGTTTTGGAAAAGGTATCCAGAACAAATTATAAGATAGACAAAAAGGGAAAGGAAAAAGTCTATCATGTGAACCTTTTGAAGAAATATCTGGACAGACAAATCCAGGAAGGAACACACCTAATGGCCTTGTCTATCGCAACTGAAATGAAAAATGACCCTCTCAACTCATTTGAATATCCACTGAAAACCAGTGAAACGTTTGCACAGGTGAAGATCAGTAATCACCTGACACAAGGACAGAGGGAGAAGGTTCAACAGGTCCTTGAGAAACATACAGATGTGTTAACAGATAAACCGGGGCACACAAATTTGTTGGAATATGATATGAAACTACTAGGCCCAGCACCCATCTGTATGAGGCCCTATTCTATTCCTTTCGCTAAGGAAAAAGCTTTGAAAGAGGAGATAGATTATTTGTTACAAGAAGGGATTATTTCTCACAGTGAGTCTCCTTATAGTTCCTGTGTGGTTTTGTTGCGGAAACCATCGGGAGAACATAGACTGTGCATCTATTACAGGAAACTGAATGCTGTCACAGAAGGTCAGGTGGATCCATTACCTGATACTACTCAACTATTTGCCAGGCTGAACAGGGCAAAATATTTTTCTAAGGTGGATCTTAGCTAAGGCTATTACCAAATTCCAGTAAAGCCTGAGGTTCGACCTTATTTAGCCTTTAGCACCTCGGAACGTCATTATGAGTTCAACATGTTACCGTTTGGGTTGAAAAATGCCCCGAGTGTGTTTTCTAGGATGATGCGAAAATTGTTGGATCCCCTGAAAAATCCATGTATTTCGAATTTTATGGATGATATCCTCATTGCTACGGAAACATTTGAGGAACACGTTACCTCTTTGAATATGCTGTTTGATAGACTCAGAGAGGCTAACTTGACCGCTAGACCAACAAAATGTTGTATTGGTTGTAAAGAGTTGGAATTCTTGGGACATACTGTACATCAGGGTAGCATGACCCCTGATCCCAAGAATCTGGAAAAATTGAAAAGAGCACCTAGACCACAAACAAAGAAAGATGTGCGATCTTTCGTGTCGTTGTGTGGGTTCTACCAAAAGTACATTAAACATTTTAACTCTATATGTGCTCCTCTGACGAATTTAACTCGCAAGGGTCAACCTGATACAATAAATTTGTCCGCACAGTGTGAATTGGCTTACCAGGAGTTAAAAGAAAAACTCACAAGCAGGCCAGTATTGCAATTGCCTGACTTGAATCAAGAATTTATCGTGAGAAGTGACGCAAGCGATGTGGGCCTGGGCGCTACATTGTTGCAAAGGTCCTCCTCACAAGATGGAGAATTGAACCCAGTCGCTTATGCAAGCTGCAAGTTGAACAAGGCAGAAAAAAATTATTCAACAAGTGAAAAGGAATGTCTAGCTTTGATATGGGCTATAAAAAAATTCCAGATTTATCTGTATGGCAGGACATTTGTGGTCCAAACGGATCATTCACCTCTCGTATTCCTGTCACAAGCCAAGCATGAAAATTCCAGATTATTGAGATGGTCATTATTATTACAGCCATACTCATTTCTGATTGAATATATTCCAGCCCTCAGAACGTCGGTGTAGACTTTTTGAGTAGACATCCTTATGATGAAGATCAGAAAAACGCGTAAGACTTCATTTGAGCTAAGTTATCTTGCAGATTATAACCTGCAAATGAATGCATGTTTTAGGACGGGAGGTGTGTAGTAAAATCTGCGAGATAATCGCTTATTTCAGTAAGATTTTAGTCCTATGATAATAAATAACCCTGCCCGTATGTGTCTGACTATAAGCATCTCACACGCCAGCATCGCGCTGAATTTTGTGCCATGGTAATGCTTAGAAACGATCCCGCCATATAAACCTACTCGCTTTCCTTGTGACGTACAATAAACATTTTTAACATTTTGCCCGATCTGATAGAGACTGCGGCAAGACTTATAATTAACGATCTTCCAGAAATGTGCCGCCAAGTTACTGTCTGAATTAACGTAATACTTTAACTTTAACGCCTTTAATAGTAGTAATCCTTACATTTTTCAGTAGTGTAACATGAGATGGCAGAAATATTTAACGCCAATTCTAACACCCGCCGCGCAAAACCCCGCTTCGCTTGACACGCTGTGGGATTGGCCCGATGATATATACACACAGACAGTTTAAATGCTCGCCGAGTAATGTATTTCTGATGTCACTCAAACAAGTTAGTTATTTGAATAAAAATGCTAGAGAGAGAGAGAGATGAGGGTGGAAGATGGCCGACTTGTGTAAAATTTATATTTGACGATTGACAGTGACAAAACTGAAAATCTAAACCATAATGAAACTGACCATAAAAATCATATATTATTATAGCTTAGTATCTCCTGAGCCCAAATATGGTTTAAAATATATGGTAGTCCAATTATTAGCCAAGTTATTGAGATAATACTATATGTCTAATAACACTAAGACGGACAGACTGTGGTTCCTGCTTGTTTTTTTCATAACGTTAGTGGGGACGCTAGTTTAAAAAAAAAAAAAAAAGAGGCATGGTAGTAATTCAAATTCTATTAGTTGGTATAGGAGTGAAGGGGGAGAGATAGGAAAAATGTAACTAAAAACGAAACATCTTTTTCTATTGGGCATAACTAACGCAGACTGACCAATCGACTACCAGACACAGAGTTTGTTTGGAATTTTGTTTTTGTTTTTCAAAAACTACATTTGAATTCTGGTAGTCGCAAGTGTTCCATTGGCCAGTACTAATAGATATTAGCAAAAAGCTTTCAATGCTCATCGCCAGTTGACAAAAACTTTTTCTATCAAATACGCTGAGATCAGCTGTGTTAATTTATAAAATAAAGAATTAATTCGCAGTCTGGGCAGGGCAGAGAAAAACTGAGGCCATTCTTTGCAAGTCTGCGTTATTTGTTATATATTTCTGTGAAATTGTGGCAAGAATGCTTTATGTATTAATATGTTTATTACAACTGCCAAAGTTAGATACTGCTATTGGGAAAAGTGAAGGACATGCCGGGAGCAGACATTATTGAGTCCTCACATTGAACTGTATCTAACTGTTGTATATTGTCATGATTTTGTTTTAATATTATTGTATTAGAATATGTTAGTAAGCCTCCGTGTTCCATGAACACTGTTCCACATGCCTGGAGCGTTTATAATTTAAAAAAGAAGAGCAAATCATACAAAACGAAATGTGGTTACTCCACGTTATTGTATTGAGGAAAACTATGTAAACGTACAGTGGCGTATCTGCCATAGAGACCTGAGGTGTGGTCACAGCAAGGTGTGAGTCATATAAAATTAGGGGCGAGTGCACCTGTATGCACGCGAGGCTGACCCCATACCCCCATATGTAAATAATAATAATAAAGTGTGATCAGATTTAAAAAGGCCAGGGTGTCTTTTTATTGCAGAGGTTTTATTTCCTGTTACCAGCCGGTGACAGGAAACCTGATGAGTGAGTGTAACGCCAACAAGTCTCCGGTAAACCGTTTACGCTGTCAGCAGATAGCTGGAGGAGCTTGTGTGTGCTGAGATATCTATATTTTCTGCAACGACATACTGAATTAGCCTTCTACAAAGAATCCCAGGTGATGTGTTAGCATCTGGGGATATCTGACACTTCAATTATAATAAACTTTGGTATTTCCAATCATACCCAGAAGTTTAGGGGGCGTGATGAAACTACAGCCCCTCCTAACAAATGACAAACACTATTAGATAATAAAGTTGTAATCTGTGAATACACCAACAGGAGAGATAGAGTGACATTATACTTATTGGACAAAGTGTCCACACATTTTTGTTAATCCTTTTATGTCTTTTCCTCATTTTCAAAGACCTGTCCAAAAGAGATGGCGGGACAGGCAGATTAAATTGTAAAAAGAAAATATTCAATTTTAAAGAAAAACCTTAACCACTGTTTTATTCATTTCCTTATAGTGAGTTAAAGTGTTTTGTGTTTATGTACCATCATTTTCATTTCTCCCCTAGACATTAGGTACATCATACACCAGACACTAGAGCCAAAATAGTGACCGTGTGAGATCTAGGGAGGTAGCGTTAGGTTCCCTAGGGGTCTACATGTGCTTGACCTCACACGGTTAACACAGACACCGATTTCTTTCCTTTTAGGTATAACATCATAACCTCCCCAGCAAATTAAACTTGCTACACCTCCCCCAATAACTGATACACAGTTCTTCCTGTTAATCCCTTATACTGAGGGTTTTCAATAACTACAGTAACAATATGCACACATAGTCTGTTACCGTTCTAGCACCTGTAATGTCAGCAAGAACCTTCTGCACTTCATTTCCGTCTTTAATCTCATCAAGTTCAATGGTCACAAAGTTCACACCAATGTCATTTAACACCATCTTGGAGTTTTCACAATATGGACATTTGGACTTGCTGAAGATCACAACACGATGTTTGCTGACAAGGTCCTGCACAATATCTTGTTCTCGAGAGCTTGATGTTGAGCTAGGTTGGTCATCTGTAACCATGTACTCTTCTGGGGCAAAGTCTACACAGGTGTCCATGGAGGTTGGTTTAAAGAGAAATGCTGTAAGGACAGAAAGGGAATTTGTTTTCAAGTGAGAAACAAATTTTTGCAATTAGTACCTTACTTAGTTGTTCCCCTTCTATCGTGAGGTGTAGAGGTTTGGAAGAGAGAGCGCCAGACTATCCTATCGGCTGTCTTCCTCCTGGCCTGATTCCATTCTAGTCCTCGGTCCTTCAAAGATTGTCTAATGTTGTCCTCCCAGCGGACTCTGGGTCGTCATGGGGGTCTGGATCCCTGGCTCTTTGTTTCCCATGCTTGTCGTGGTAGCCGATCGTCTCCCATTCTGCAGACATGGCCAAACCATCTTAGTTGGGACTGTTCTACTTGGGTCTGCAGGGTCCAGTTACAGCGAAGCTGCGATATTTGCGCCTTTCAGCTGACACATCCGACTTCATCACTGCATTTTTTGGGACCTGGTTTGCGTTCCCTCTTCAATCCCTACTCTCTCAGCCCGACTGCAGTGATGCAGCCTGTGTCCAGGACCACCACTTGGAGGTGGAGTAGGGTCTTGGTCAGCTCTGGTTTGCTGACGCAAGCAGTCAAGCTATGGGTCTCTGACTGCACTCATCACTTTTGCTGCGTCTTCGGTGCCACTAGTACATTCAGTGTTGCCGCTGTCATTAATTTTCATTGTGTTAAATAAAATCTGCTGTGCTCCTTACTTTTTGCATTGTATATTGACAACGTTTCAGCAACTTAGAAAACACTTGACATGTCAGCTAACTTAAGCCTAGGCAAGAAGAGACATTTGTTGCTCAAGCTCTCTGCTACAGTTCAGTAGCTCATGTAAGGCTAACTTAAAAAAAACTGTCATGGCAGTATGTTTTCAGAGCATTTCTCAAATCATAAATAAAAATTGATGCTTTCTCAAATCATAACAACAGCTGGTACAACATACTGAAGTTGTTCTATGCACACTGCAGCATCACAATCACTCTCTTGTTTTTAATCCTGCTGTTACAGCTTTGAAGTTGTTTGAAAATTTTTCTAAACTGAGCACACGTCAAAACATGAAGAGATTTCATAAAAGCAAGAATTAAAATTGCACAGATAACACTCAGAGTTAGAAGAAACAGAAGCAAACTACTCCTTATTAAGAAGTGATCGAATGATAATTTTTAGATTGAGTACTGGCCACTAGAGACTCAAATACCATCTGTTCAACCAGACGCATACTCAAAGTATTTGACGCCTGGGGCAGATCCTATCTTTTGGCACCTCCTTTTTTTTTATTTTGAAAAGCTCAAAACAGGAGTTGAGTTAGGTTTAAGGTTGTGTGGGTTAGAAATGTTTATAATCAGTTGAGGCAACATGGCGGACCAATCAATAGCCACTCTGGCAACATGGCGGAGTGTCTACTATTCTATAATTCTAAGGTTATACTCTTCATTACTGTATGGCAAAGAAACGCAGACACTGAATAAGAAGTTAGAAGTAAGAGCTGAGGCTCATGGTATGTGGCTGTAGATTGTTTTTTTTTTTTTTAATTGATGATGAGAAATATCCCATTCAACCTCTGATGGGTTATAATTAGGATATATATTGTTTTCAATTCCAAATATGAATAATTGCTGATATATAAAAATGGTATCACAACTCCTGACCAAACATTGTAGATAGGGCAAATCCAAATTACCAATTTTGCGTGCATTTTAAAAAGCAAAAAAAACTGAAGAAACAAAAACAAAAAAGAGATAAAATAAAACCGGTAATCTCCAAAAGAAGGTTGCCAATCGTTCCTAACAAAATATTCACTTGGAGTAATTTCCCTTTATCAGTGTTTGGTGGGCTGTCACACTATTTGAGGTTGCAAAATTGCAGAGACAATTATAAACAAAATATTTTTTTCATGGGGGGGCTGGGTGTTAAAGCTTGAGACTTTTGGTTTATTGTTTAACCGACTTTCATTTGCTATAATAAATTTTTTATAAGAACCCCCACTGACAGGACTCACAGACTGATGAAACATTAAATGTCAAACTTACTAATGGACTGATTCATGTATTGACTGTCAGACCAAGTGACTGACTTTTGTACTCCTGATTACTGACTGATTGATGGACAACGGATAGATTGCTAATTTGACGAACTGATGTACGAACTGATAGATTGATTTATTGGTGGACTGAATGATGGACAACGGATAGATTGCTAATTTGATGGACCAACTTACGAACTGATGTACGAACTGACATTGATTTACTGGTGGACTGAATGAATGACAGACTACCTGACCAATGTATTGACTCATAGACTGACTGATGAACAGACGGACTGACTGATGGACTGACACATATACTGATGGACTGGCTGATGGACTGAATGACTGACAAATTGACTGATAAACTAACTGATGCACTGATTTATTGTAACATGCGATCATTAATTGTTTTTATTATCTCTCCCTTGTCTATAGTCAGTGTCTGTAAGCTAGTATGTTAGTTCCCACAGTGCCGTGTACCCCTGCACGAACAGGACACAAGCTCCACAGCACTGTAGGCTTAAATGAATGTTTCTTTTCGCACTAAGACACACACCCCACTTTCCCTTCCTTCCTTTTTTTTTTTTTAAATGTATTTAGTTTATAATTGTTCCTGCTTTTTGGACCTCAAATAGAGTGACAGTCCACGAAACACTGTTAAAGGGACATCACTCCAAGTGAATATTCTGCGTCGAACAATTGGTAACATTCTTTTGGAGACTACTACCAAACAAAAATCAATAGGGAAGCGGTGTATATGTCTCGGGTGTTTAGTTTGATATGTATGTGACTTTCAGTTGTGTAGAGAAGAATGGGGCACATCTCATGGAAAGAGAAGAAAGCAAATACAGAAGTCCTAGAAATGCTACGTATGAAAAAAATAATGAATGAATAACATCAAAGGGTAAATGATAAGGATTGTAGTGAAATTGACAGAGATACAACGGTAAAATACCTCCAAAGATAACATTTAAGGATAAAAACATAATGCGTAGGCTGCGAATAGTACATGATCGCCTAGACCGCGGGTCATCACCCTCCATAAAAATTGACTTGCTAGACAGGAGGGGAACGGAGGATCAAAAAGGAAAAATATGACTGGAAAGATTGCGTGAGACTAGAAAGGCTAAGGAGACGCAATTGGGGGGGGGGGGGAAACGGAGAAAAGTCACGTTTCCCAAGTTGACATAAAAAGTAAGCAACTCGACAGAAGGGACCATAGATATGTTACGCCACAGTCATTTATTGGACGCTTTTGCGCGATACCAAGGCCTTGATTTGAATTCAGCGGCTAAACGCAGATGTTAGGAATATTACAAAAATTAAAAAGTATTTTTTTCTTAATATTAATGTTAGGAATATAAAAATTAGCTGGCCGGATGGCCTATTCTGAGCAGTGAACTAATATGTTCTTAATTTTACAGACGGATAGATAATATTGAAGATAATGACAAAAGACAGTGTTGTTCACATCATCGACAGACTGTATTGAATCTAAAAGTGTCGCTAATTGCACAAAAAAACACGACCTTGGGACGCAGGTGTTCAAATTTACTTAGTATGGAGGAGAGGGTTTTTGGGTGGTAGCTGTGTCTAAATATAACTTTTAACGACAAAATTTTGGAGGGGAGAGAAAGGTTGGTTCAAAAATCAAGTACATTTTGTAGAAACACAAGTAGAGACGGACAGACTAACAGATAAACATCCATACTTGACTGGAGCATGACTGAAATGACTTTAGTGTAGGAAATTTGAAATTCAAATAAACCTAGGCAGTGATTGGCCACAGACAAGCATATTGTCGGCGCTTAGACGCGGATTTGGGGTCATTTCTCAATAGTTGTTCAGTGATAGACACAGATTTTAAAGTGTGGTGATTTCCATATGAAAGAAAGTGTAAGAAGTTTAGGGACGCCATACTATAGCCAGCAGCTCAGCTGAGTTTTGCTAGCAATTCTGTGTTATTTATTCATAATCTGGTAAGATTGAAATTATTTCCTTATATATTTTGAATATTGTTTCATGTTCGAGTGATTTGATACTGCCATATCGAAATCTAGCCTTACAAACAAGTAGGGATTTGCTCTAGACCCCCCGCCCAAGTCAGGGTCTAGGGACCAACAATGTACATAAACTCCAGCAAGAGTTAGGCAAGACAGATCAAGTGTTGAGAATAATGAAACATATTACCTATCCTCTTTTAGGGCAGACAACTAATAAATATTTTTCAGAATCTATAGTCTGGGAGGATCTATCTGATGTAAACCCACCATGGTAAATGTGCTGTTTGGTCAGAGAGATCTGACCTGTCTGTATGATGTGGTTGTTGTGTCAGTGTTGTGTCCAGACGTGGGTAGAGAATAGATTTTGACACATGGCCCATACTTTGATTGCAGAGCTGTGAGTTTCTGTTGTCAACCAAGCAGTGTCTATTCAGTTGGTGACTTTACTCGAGTGTATCTGTGCAGTACTTGTGACAGAGACCACCATTATTGCCCGCCAGCACGGAGAGGTGGGACCACCTGATTTCAGCACCAGAGCTACAACTACAAGATGAGTGAGCCTCTGGTCTGCTGGACATTCACCAACGCCGTTTAGTTACTAATACCCCATAAAAATTCCCACCATTTTCTGGACACTGTGTAGTCAATATAGACAGGTGTGATGAGGCCACCCCAACAGCACAAACATTAACTATCCTCCCAAGTAGATGACTACTAGAACATTTTAATAAAACTAACTAGTATAGTACATATATATGTACACTATTGCATTTATGATATAATATTCCATGCATTTCTTTCATAATCTCTAAATTCTTTTAAGTTCTGGTCAACCTAAAAAATTGATCCAGAACAAAATAAATGTAATATAATTCTATCAAGAAATTTTACACACGTGAGTTAGTTCAGTGTATTTTAACATTTATTAATATTATTAGTCTTGTTAAATATCTGTGGGTATATCTATAACCAATTACACCACACTACATATCATAACCCTAGACACTTTACGTAGCCACATTCATTAAAAAAATTAAGTGTGAGGTCGTAGTGGTAGCAAGAAAGGCCTTCTGACAATTCTCAACTACATTTTATCTCAGGAGCCTTCACAGCTGGCCTCATACAATTACATTTAGTAATATCAACATCATACCATACCATCAAACACCACTACATAAATTGGGGTCTTGTCCAGGGATAATTAGCCCAACAGTAATATTAGGATCTCCTGGTGGGAGAAATAAAAGTAGGGAAATAAATTGTAAAATTCCCTTTAAAATTAAAAGTGTCCCTGTAGATAAAAGTTGGTGAATCTTCACAGCCAGTAATAATTAATTAGTTAACTGGTTAGTTAGAATTAGTTAGACTATAGTCATAAGAAGTACTTAGTGTATTTACTGGTTAGAGATTTAGCTTGTATATTATTATATTGTCTAAAAAGTATGGCGGAGCTGGCAAAATTTAGATCAGCTGCTGTGCTCACCGCGAAGGAGATGGGAATGGATGGTCAAATTTTAATTCAATACGTAACGGCTGAATGTGATAAATATATTGAACGGGAAGAAAGGAGGTTAGCTGAAGAGAAGAGGTTAGAGGCTGATAGAGAAATTAAGAGGCTGCAGATTGAGGCTGACAAAGAGGCAAAGGCATTGGAGGCCGAAGAAAAACGACAGCAAGGGAACGGCCAGGTAGAGAGGTTCAACGGGACTCTCATTTCTATCCTGAGAAAGCTGGCACACGAAAAACCGGATCTGTGGGATCAATTCCTGCCCGCCGCATTGTTTGCGTACCGGGAGGTACCACATAGTTCAACCGGGATGGCTCCCGCAACTCTGCTATTTGGGAGGCCAATAAAAGGTCCATTAGAAGCTCTATTAAGGACCTGGACAGATGAGAAGGCGGAAGAGACTGTTACCTCATCGTATCAATATGTGAACGAACTGACCACTCGTTTGAAAGCTGGATGGAAACTGGCAAATGATAATTTGAAGCAAGCCAGGAAGAAACATGCAGCATATTTTAATAGGAAGGCAAAGGACAGGGAACTGGCAGTCGGAGAGAAGGTGCTGCTTCTACTACCGGGAAGCCAGAATAAATTACAAATTGGTTGGCAAGGTCCATATACGGTTCTAGAGAAGGTGTCTAGAACAAACTATAAAATTGACAAAAAGGGGAAGGAAAAAGTTTATCATGTAAACCTGTTAAAGAAGTATCTGGACAGACCACCCCAGGAAAGCACCCCCTTATTGACCTTGGCTATTGCAACCCAGATGCAAAAAGAACCACTCACCTCACATGAATACCCATTACATCCTTGTGAAACAGCAGCACAGGTAAAAGTCAGTAAGCACCTGACTAAAAACCAGAGGGAGAGAGTTCAACAGGTTCTGGAGGAACATACAGATGTATTAACAGATAAACCAGGCCATACAAATTTGCTACAGTATGACATGAAACTGGTAGACTCAAACCCAATCTGTATGAGAGCCTATTCTATTCCGTTCGCGAAGGAGAAGGCATTGAAGGAAGAAATAGATTATTTATTGAAGGAGGGGATTATTTCGCACAGTGAATCATCTTTTAGTTCTAGTGTCGTTTTGTTGAGAAAACCGTCTGGGGAACACAGACTGTGCATAGATTACAGGAAACTGAATGCTGTCACAGAAGGACAAGTGGATCCATTACCAGACACAAAACAGTTATTTGCCAGACTGAACAAGGCAAAATACTTTTCAAAGGTGGATCTTAGTAAAGGCTATTACCAGATCCCAGTGAAGCCTGAAGTGAGACCTTATTTGGCTTTTAGCACTTCGGATGGACATTATGAATTCAATATGCTACCATTCGGACTGAAAAATGCTCCGAGTGTGTTTTCAAGGATGATGCGCAAATTGTTGGATCCCCTGAATAACCCATGTATCACAAATTTCATGGATGATATTCTCGTCGCCACAGAGACATTTGAAGAACACATTGAAGCTCTGGAGATGTTGTTTGATAGACTTCGGGAGGCGAACTTAACTGCTAGGCCAACAAAATGTTGTATTGGATGCAAAGAGTTGGAATTCTTGGGACACACTGTATATCAGGGTAATATGACCCCTGATCCTAAGAACTTGGAAAAACTGCAGAGAGCACCTAGGCCACAAACAAAAAAGGACGTGCGATCATTCGTGTCGTTATGCGGATTTTATCAGAAATACATCAAAAATTTTAACGCTATATGTGCTCCTCTGACTGATCTGACTCGCAAGGGACTTCCAGATAAAATTATTTGGACTGCACAATGTGAACTAGCGTTCCAAGAGTTAAAGGAAAAACTCACTAGCAAGCCTATTCTCAAACTACCTGATTTGACACAGGACTTTGTCTTAAGAACCGATGCAAGTAATGTAGGACTAGGAGGGGCTTTGTTGCAAAGATCATCTTCACCTGATGGGGAACTGAAACCAGTCGCTTATGCAAGCCGTAAATTGAATAAGGCGGAACAAGGATACTCCACAAGCGAAAAAGAATGTTTAGCATTAATCTGGGCAATAAAGAAGTTTCAAATCTATCTGTATGGTAGGACATTTGTGGTGGAGACGGACCATCAGCCTCTCGTGTTCTTGTCTCAGGCTAAGCAAGAAAACGCAAGATTGCTGAGGTGGTCTTTGTTGCTTCAACCTTATCAGTTTAGTATCCAATATATCCCAGGCAAATTGAATGTCGGTGCAGATTTCCTCAGTCGGCACCCCTGTGATCAAAATTAGAGTAGTGGCAGACGTGAGGAGTAATTTTACCTATGTGTATCGCTGGTTTTGAAACTTGCCATAGGCATGTTTTCAAGTGGGGAGATGTGTAGTGAAATTGACAGAGATACAACGGTAAAATACCTCCAAAGATAACATTTAAGGATAAAAACATAATGCGTAGGCTGCGAATAGTACATGATCGCCTAGACCGCGGGTCATCACCCTCCATAAAAATTGACTTGCTAGACAGGAGGGGAACGGAGGATCAAAAAGGAAAAATATGACTGGAAAGATTGCGTGAGACTAGAAAGGCTAAGGAGACGCAATTGGGGGGGGGGGAAACGGAGAAAAGTCACGTTTCCCAAGTTGACATAAAAAGTAAGCAACTCGACAGAAGGGACCATAGATATGTTACGCCACAGTCATTTATTGGACGCTTTTGCGCGATACCAAGGCCTTGATTTGAATTCAGCGGCTAAACGCAGATGTTAGGAATATTACAAAAATTAAAAAGTATTTTTTTCTTAATATTAATGTTAGGAATATAAAAATTAGCTGGCCGGATGGCCTATTCTGAGCAGTGAACTAATATGTTCTTAATTTTACAGACGGATAGATAATATTGAAGATAATGACAAAAGACAGTGTTGTTCACATCATCGACAGACTGTATTGAATCTAAAAGTGTCGCTAATTGCACAAAAAAACACGACCTTGGGACACAGGTGTTCAAATTTACTTAGTATGGAGGAGAGGGTTTTTGGGTGGTAGCTGTGTCTAAATATAACTTTTAACGACAAAATTTTGGAGGGGAGAGAAAGGTTGGTTCAAAAATCAAGTACATTTTGTAGAAACACAAGTAGAGACGGACAGACTAACAGATAAACATCCATACTTGACTGGAGCATGACTGAAATGACTTTAGTGTAGGAAATTTGAAATTCAAATAAACCTAGGCAGTGATTGGCCACAGACAAGCATATTGTCGGCGCTTAGACGCGGATTTGGGGTCATTTCTCAATAGTTGTTCAGTGATAGACACAGATTTTAAAGTGTGGTGATTTCCATATGAAAGAAAGTGTAAGAAGTTTAGGGACACCATACTATAGCCAGCAGCTCAGCTGAGTTTTGCTAGCAATTCTGTGTTATTTATTCATAATCTGGTAAGATTGAAATTATTTCCTTATATATTTTGAATATTGTTTCATGTTCGAGTGATTTGATACTGCCATATCGAAATCTAGCCTTACAAACAAGTAGGGATTTGCTCTAGACCCCCCGCCCAAGTCAGGGTCTAGGGACCAACAATGTACATAAACTCCAGCAAGAGTTAGGCAAGACAGATCAAGTGTTGAGAATAATGAAACATATTACCTATCCTCTTTTAGGGCAGACAACTAATAAATATTTTTCAGAATCTATAGTCTGGGAGGATCTATCTGATGTAAACCCACCATGGTAAATGTGCTGTTTGGTCAGAGAGATCTGACCTGTCTGTATGATGTGGTTGTTGTGTCAGTGTTGTGTCCAGACGTGGGTAGAGAATAGATTTTGACACATGGCCCATACTTTGATTGCAGAGCTGTGAGTTTCTGTTGTCAACCAAGCAGTGTCTATTCAGTTGGTGACTTTACTCGAGTGTATCTGTGCAGTACTTGTGACAGAGACCACCATTATTGCCCGCCAGCACGGAGAGGTGGGACCACCTGATTTCAGCACCAGAGCTACAACTACAAGATGAGTGAGCCTCTGTCTGCTGGACATTCACCAACGCCGTTTAGTTACTAATACCCCATAAAAATTCCCACCATTTTCTGGACACTGTGTAGTCAATATAGACAGGTGTGATGAGGCCACCCCAACAGCACAAACATTAACTATCCTCCCAAGTAGATGACTACTAGAACATTTTAATAAAACTAACTAGTATAGTACATATATATGTACACTATTGCATTTATGATATAATATTCCATGCATTTCTTTCATAATCTCTAAATTCTTTTAAGTTCTGGTCAACCTAAAAAATTGATCCAGAACAAAATAAATGTAATATAATTCTATCAAGAAATTTTACACACGTGAGTTAGTTCAGTGTATTTTAACATTTATTAATATTATTAGTCTTGTTAAATATCTGTGGGTATATCTATAACCAATTACACCACACTACATATCATAACCCTAGACACTTTACGTAGCCACATTCATTAAAAAAATTAAGTGTGAGGTCGTAGTGGTAGCAAGAAAGGCCTTCTGACAATTCTCAACTACATTTTATCTCAGGAGCCTTCACAGCTGGCCTCATACAATTACATTTAGTAATATCAACATCATACCATACCATCAAACACCACTACAAGGATAGTAGAACAAGGTCCGCCATTTTGCCCGAACGTAATTGAAACGTAACCATATCGCTTCGACAAAATGTAAAATACCTATTATTAAGCTAACCCGAACATCCCCGCCCTATTTCTGTTTGACCGTGAGTGCAAACTCCTCAGTTGAGAGGCTTTTTTTTTCTTCCAATGGTGCAATCTCGAAAAAGGGTAGGATTCTGGGTCAAGGTTAGCTCGCGAAGTGCGGCAAAATTATAATGTGTCAAAATGATAGCAGACGTGTTCTAAAATGAAATAGACAGACCAAAAACCAATACCATTAAACGCGAAAATGCAGACATAGACCTAATACAAACCTCCCCCCCCCCAACACACACACCAGTACTGCCACCCCCACCTGCACTCTCCCCTACCTCTGCCCACCCCTTCACAATGCCATCAACAATTCAAACATTGCCCCAACTATATATCTTCACATTTACATATATCATCTCGTACGTAGGCCTGACCGTGTAAATGCCGTAATTATATAGCCTACATCATTCGTAATTATAGCCACTTGCGGGAGCCGCGCTAGCGTAGTGGTTACAACACCGCTCTGGCGACCGGGTGATACAGGATCAAACCCGGGCGACAACATTTGAGGATTTTTCGTCGACCGGGATTTGGACTGGATTAACTCGAGACCTGGCGAGGACATTTGAAGGAGTGTCGTCGACCAGGGACTGGCGGCTCCTGAGCCGACCCAGCTGCAATGGGTACCTCCGAAATCGGCGAGTATTTGCCTGAATGGCGAGGGACACCTGTCTCTGTACAAGAAATAAAGGGATACTCACGTAAAATCAATGTCAGGTTAGACATAAATAATAACCTGAGATTTCGCCTCGAGTATTAGCGGGCGTACGAAAAAAAAAAAAAAAAAAAAATAGCCACTTGCCAAAAAATAGACCAATATGGCAGCCTCCAGTTCATATTATTTGGAATTGAACACAATATATGTCCTAATTATAACCCATCAGAGGTTGAACGGGATTTCTGTCTATCTTCATTAATTTAAAAAAAATAAAAAAAGTTCACTATGCTTCCTTTCGGCGCATCAAAGTTAGAAAGACAACATATTCTGGTCATATAGAAAGGCATATTTTGCTGAAAGTCTTAATGAACGGAAAAGTTGAAGGAAAACGTGCAGGAGGAAGACAACGCTCAAAGTGGGATGGTAACAAGAAAATATGGACAGCCTACAGAATACAACATGAAAGCAAGAAAGAGAAGGCGTTAGCGATCTGTTGCAGCCGACCTTTGAAGCAAAGATGGCAACTGATATGTATTACATAAGGACTATCTGATTAAGACCTCTCGTTTTATATTACCTTTGCTAAACGTACATACGATGGATGTGTTGACAAATCTTAGCTCGACTAAAACACAAAAACGACATATTGCAGGACAGATAGCGAAAGGAAACGAAAGAATATTTCGCAATATGTCATCAGATTACGTTAGATCTAAAAATAAAAAAATGATAGGTCAACTGCTTGAAAAGTTTCAGCAGAGAGCATTTAAAGTGTAATGGCGATTATATGGCAAATGGAATGCAAAAGTGAAAAACCCATTTATCAAGTAGCAAAATTTATTCATTACTTTTGCAGCGTTTTAAAAATCTTCGGTGCCGATACTTACAGTGTTGCCAGCCTAAATTTTGAAAAAATAAACCTAGATGATACAATTGGCAGAGGTAGAGCATGAAATTCCGCATGAAGAAAAGCAAAGCGTCTGGACCCGATAATATAAAAATAGAGCAAATGAAAGCTTTGGGAGAATTTGGAGTAGAAATGATAACAAAATTCTTAAATGACATCTACAACAGTGGTCAAATACCCGATGATCTGCTAAAATCCATATTCATAACTTTGCTAAAGCAAAATGGAGCCTTAAAGAAAGGAAAAAAAAAACCAAGTTCGCGTTCAACCCTCGATGCGTTATAATTAGGATATATAGCGTAATAAAATCAAGACAGTACAGTAACTTCTTCCCCCCTCCACTCAGTCCAATAGAGTAAATCACAACCAAAATTGTGTATGTGTGTGGGACCTAGCCTTTCCATGAAACAAACAAACAATAAAAAACATACAACAACAAAACATGAAAGAAAAACAAAACAAACAAAGCAAAGTCTGGAATAACTGCCCCAGTGTTAACAAGGTGAAAAGGAGTGGGAAAGCCTAGGGGTGTTGAGATTACACCAAATCAACCGAAAGCCATGGAATGTGAAGAACATCGCACATTAGTCATGTGACCAAAATATTATTACGAATTATCATGAGAAATAAAATTAAACCAGAAATCGGTGCCGAACAGTGTGGAATTGTGGAAGGTAAAGGCACAAACAATGCCATACATAAGGTTGTCCATGCCTCGCTGTCATACAGAAGCGTGCTGGTGATGCATGCAATATATACCACAGTTGTTGTCTTCGTTGTGAGTTTGGAGTTTTCTCAAACACGCGTTATGAGACAGGTAAAGATAGTTGCAGCTTTGCCAATGAGGCTGTTAATTTCTATGTCCATAGACAGTTTGTCGTTGATGGTAGACCCCAGGTATGTGAAGTGGTCCACCACTGCCAATTCATAGTTATCGAGGGTAATCGCTAGTACCACATTCATATACTGACTCAGCACATTTGTTTTCTTCAGACTTATTGTGAGGCCAAAGTCCTTGCATGTTTGAGAGATGAGATTCATCAAGCTCTGAAGCTCCTGTTGACTTTGAGTGACGATTACAGTGTCATCGGCGAACAACGAGTATCATAGAGACCCTTCTGATTTTCATTATTTCCTTCAGCCTTACTTACTTAGTCGTTCCCCTTCTACCGTGAGGTGTAGAAGTTTGGAAGAGAGAGCGCCAGACTATCATATCGGCTGTCATTCCTTCAGCCTTGCGAGGTTAAACAGTCGGCCATCTGACCTCGGTAGTGTAAAGGCATATTCCTTCGGTTGCATTTCCAAATGCATGTTTCAAGAGCAAGGCAAAGAAGTTCCCGAAGAGGGTCGGAGCCAGAACGCCCTCTTGTGTGACGTCACTGTGTCAAAAGGCTGTGGTGTCTTTCTAGAGTGTTGAGCTGTTCCCTTCATGACTTCATCGAATGACTTTATCATTTCCATTTTATTTTCAGGTGAATTTTGAAGAGTCCATCCCTGCTAACCAGGTCAAATGCGTCTGTGAGGTCGATAAAGGTCAGCTGGTTGATACAGTACAATCGTGCCCACCATTTTGTGGCACAATATACACAGCACACAGTTGTTGTTGTTGTTGTTTTTTTTTTTAAACCTGCGTCGTTTTATAAGAATTGCTGGGGTCCAAATGGGGCAGTGATGCGCAATACAAGACTCAACATGTCTCTTAGCCTCTCCTGCCCAAGTCTACCTCACCTACTCGTGGTGGACCCCGTTATACCCAGTAATCTTGCCGAAGGTTGGGTATCAACCCCAGCGGGAGGCAAGATGGGACAGCAAACGAGGTAAAGGCAAAATCAAATCCCCCAGCCAGAGGGGGAGGCATGAGCACACTCTGCCTTAAGAAACAGGTGCTGAAGTCAGATGTACCAGGCCAGGAGGCGCACCAGCAACCATGGTACCATGCAACCCGCTTTGGTTTAATATGTCTACACAACAGATGTCAAAAATTATCGTTATGGTGCTCGCCCTGTGAAGTCCCTCCAGGCAGGAGCAGTGCCGGATTCTGAGCCTCGACAGAATCCACCCTCAGCTACTGGAGGTCTCCTTAGTCCGCCAAATGGAGCCAGGAGGCGGAAGGAGAAAGTAACTGGCCAACCAGATAAGACGACGGCCCCTCTGAATGTCATGCATTGGAATGCAGAGGGAGTCAACAACAAAAAGACTGAACTAGAGAATACCCTATTTCGGAAAGAAATTAGCATATGCTACAAGAAACCCAGTTGACAGAAAAAGATCGGAGAAGGGTGGCACAACTAACACTAAATTATAGAATCCTAGACATATACAGAAGGTGCCATCTAAAACATAACACTCTGGAACTGGGATCCTCCTAAAAACTTTCTACTGCCCCAATTGACATACCACTGAACATAGACTAGCATAGATGTCCCCATTGGCAACTTCATAGAGGTGGGAGACTTCGGCAGACATTCCCGGAGCTGGGGATACAACCCAGCTTGACATAGAAAACTGGCAAGACGACAATAACCTAACCCTTCTAAACAACCCTAATGATCCTCCAACCTTTTACTCCAGAAGATGGCATAGCACCTCTACTCCAGACCTGGCATTCTGCACACCTGATTTGGCTGGGATAGTGGAAAGGGAAATAGGAGAACAACTCGGTGGAAGTGATCATCGTCCTGTATTCATCAAAATTAATAGAACAATTAATACAAGTCCAAGTCAGCCAAGATGGAATTATAAAAAAGCAAATTGGTCCATTTATCAACACAGAGCAAATCTGCTTACAAAAGATATTAAGGTACTAGACAGAGACATTAACAGAGTCATCTGGGATTTTAATAATGGAGTACTCAAGGCAGCAAAGGAGACAATACCGAGAGGAGCGAGGAAGAACTATGTACCATATTGGTCCAACACACTACAAAACCTACATGAAGATATGAATGAAGCAAGGCACACTGCAGAGGTACAACCATCCCAACAGAACCATATCATGCTACAAAAGGCAAAAGCAAAATTCATTAAAGGAAAGCTAGAAGCCCAGAGGAGAAGCTGGAGGGAAAAAAACATATAAACTAAACCTTGAAAAGGAAGGGAGAAAGTTGTGGAAACTCACTAAACAATTGAATGACGATAACAATTCTCAACGACAAACCATTACACTAGACGATGCAGGGAAACTATATACCGGCAAACAAGCAGCAGACATATTTGCGGAATCCTACAGAAATGAAAGTAACATCTCCGTCAATTTACGCAGACAACGAGACATTCGTCAAGAAATAATCCACACTAGAACTAATGGAAACAGTCCGGACGTTATGTCCAAACCTTTCAATATGGACGAGTTAAAAACAGCCGTGTGGAAACTTAAAGACAGGAAATCACCAGGCCCGGATGGTATAACCAACGAAATGCTAAAACACCTAGGATATACAGCAATGAGCAAACTGTTGCAAATATACAACTACAGTTGGATGACAGGCAGTGTGCCACAGATATGGAGAGAGGCGCTCATGTGTCCCATCATAAAGAAAGGAAAAGACAACAGGAAGGCCACCAGCTACAGACCAATAAGCCTAACAAGCTGTGTATGTAAGACAATGGAGAGGATGATCAACAGAAGATTGAAATGGTACTTGGAATCCGAGAAAATTTTAGTGCCAGAACAAGCAGGGTTTAGAGAGTGCAGCAGCACAGAAGACCAAATCACATACCTGTCACAGATCGTTGAAGATGCCTTCCAAGAAAAGAGAAAAGTCTTTACCCTATGGATAGATCTCCAAAAAGCTTTTGACAAAGTATGGAAAGACGGGTTAATAGTAAAACTGCAAAGGAACGGAATCAAGGGTAATATGAGAAAATGGATCCAGTCGTTCCTACACAATCGGAAAGCAAGAGTCACTATGGAAGGTCACAACAGCAAGAAAATCCTCCTAAAACATGGAGTTCCTCAAGGCTCAGTATTGTCTCCCACCCTGTTCCTTGTATTCATCAATGACCTCATCCACGATCTGCCACAAGGTGTGAGAGCTGCCCTATACGCTGACGACTTGGTGGTGTGGTGTGTAGAAGAACATCTAACTATCGCTAATAAGCGAATACAAAGGGCAGCAGACAACATAGCAGCATGGGCAGAGAAATGGATGGTGCAGATCAACGCTGAAAAATCATCAACAACACTTTTCACGCTCTCCAACAAAGACAAAGCAGGAGAGATACGACTTGGAAATATACATGTCCAAACAGATGAGGAACCGGTGTACTTGGGCATTACATTAGATAAGAGAATGACATGGAGGCACCACATCGAGAGAACAGAGGCTAAAGCGAGAAGAAAACTTTCCATACTGAGGAAAATAGCTGGATCAAGTTGGGGAGCTAACGAAACAACACTAAAGAAAGTGTATACAGGTGCAATAAGACCTATATTAGAGTACGGATCAGCAGCATGGTCTACAGCAGCCAAATCACACCTACAAGCCTTAGATAAAGTACAAAATCAAGCGCTTAGGTTGATCACGGGTGCCATGAAGACCACACCAATAAATGAAATGGAAAAAATCACAGGCATTCCACCTTTATTATACAGACGAGACACTAAGACCCTGATCCAAGCAGAAAAGTACAAGAACATGCCCGCACATCCAATGAAAACTAGATTTGGAGATTTAGCCAGTGGGAGGTTGAAGAGAAGCAGTTTTGTGCATCGGTCCAAAAAACTAATTAGAACATACAAGGATGAACTACCAGACATCACTAAGGAAATAACTCCCACACTCCTCCCAACCCCATGGGAACAACATCAAAATTTCAGTATTAAGACCTCCATAACTACCACCTGCCCCATGGGAGAGCTAAATACTCTCCAAAGGAAAATAGCAGCATGTGACATGATTGAAGAACTATACCCCAGAGAAGCATGGATCCAAGTATATACTGATGGATCTGCAACCAGAGCAGTGAAGAACGGAGGCGCAGGAGTTTATGTGGTCTATCCAGACAAAGAAAATGAATCCACCTGTTCACCTACTGGAATATTCTGTTCAAACTATGCTGCTGAAGTACAGGCCATAAGCATTGCTGCAGGAATAATAAATAACACAATAAGCCAATGTCAGCAGGTTGTATTCCTTACCGATGCAATGTCAGTTCTGCAAGCCCTCAACAGTGATAAACTGCCAGAATTAAACAAAGTCCTGTGCGAAGTAAATATCAAAAGAAGGGTAGTGCTACAGTGGATACCATCACACTGTGGCATACCAGGAAATGAGAGAGCAGATATGTTAGCAAAAGAGGGAGCAACACAGGAACAAAAAGAACAAACAATCACATTCCAGGAAAAGAAGACCCTTATCAAGGCCATCAGGAAAATTGATCAACAAAGAGACAACTATCAATATCTTGATCGAGCAAAACAGGTGATCCTGTTCCGTATGAGAACAGGACACAACAGACTGAACAGTCACTTATACAGACTGAGATTGGTCCCATCACCCCTATGTACGTGTGGACAGGCAGCACAGACAGCCGAACACATCCTGCAAGACTGCCACATGCTTAGTCAATTGCGAACTGAACATTGGCCCACAGAGACGCACATCCACACAAAGCTGTTTGGGAGTCTTGAAGAACTTTCAACCACAGCAACATACATCCAGAAAACCGGACTTCTTGTGTAGACATTTCTAAACAACAGCGAACGAGAAGAAGAAGAAGAAGAAGATAAGAATTGCTGTTTGTTCAAAATACGCCCGTTGTTAACAATACTGGCTCTTAACGTTGGATCAGGCCATTATCATTTATTTGGAAGTGGAAGGAAGGTTATCTGGTCAAGTTGCCAAAGAAGAGAAATTTACAAGAGTGCACAAATTATAGAGGAATAATGTTACTATCAGTGCCGAGAAAAGTATTAAATAGAATCATCCTTGAGAGATTAAAAGAGTCCATAGACAAGCAACTGAGAGATGAACAAGCAGGTTTTCGACAAAACAGATCTTGTACAGACCAGATAGCCATACTGAGAATAATAGCGGAACAAAGCCTGGAATGGAATTCATCGCTATACATCGGATTTGCGGACTATGAAAAGACATTTAACAGTGTACATTGAGAATCGCTCTGGACATTGATGAGGCATTATGGAGTTCCCATGAAGATCACTAACTAAATAAAGAAGACCTATGAAGGCATGACATGCAGAGTTCTTCATGAAGGACAACTTACAGAACCTTTTGGGATTAGAACGAGAGTGCGACAGGTATGCCTCTTGTCTCCATTTTTTTTTCCTTGCTAGCAATAGATTGGGTTATGAAAACATCGACATCACACAACAGAAATGGAATTCAATAGAATCTGACTAAACAGCTTGATGATCTGGATTTTGCAGATGGCTTGGCTCTTCTGACCCTTAACCATAATCAGATGCAAGACAAAATAAAAATACTTGATGAAAGGTCACAACAACAAGGTCTGAAAATACACAGGGAAAAGACAGATAATGAGAATAAATGCAAGAAATTATAGCAAGTTCGAACTTGAAGAAACACCACCAAAAGATGTAGAATCGTACACATATCTTGGAAGTAATATAGACAAAGTTGGAGGGACAGACAGTGATATCAAAATAATAATACAAAAAAAGCAAAGGAAGCTTTTATTGCATTGGGAAACATGGAGATCAAGAGAAATCAAGTCCAACACGAAAATAAGAATCTTCAACTCAAATGTCAAGTCATTCCTATTGTATGGCTCTGAAACATGGAGAACAACAAAAACAATATCCAAAATACTACAAACTTTCATAAATGAGTGCTTGCGAAGAAAAGACGGATTGATATGGTATGACAACGTCACAAATGTGGAACTAATGACATGAGCCAGACAAGTGCCAGTGGACCAAGAGTTGAGAAGAAGACGCTGGCGATGGATAGGACACACACTGAGGAAACCTGTTGATAGCATTACAAGGCAGTCCTTGTTCCTGAATCCCCATGGAAAGAGAGGCAGAGGTAGACCAAAAAACACATGGAGAAGAGAGCTGGATACAGAGGTGAAAATGAGGAGGAAAACATGGAAAGGCCTTGAGCGGATGGCACGTGACAGGAGGACTTGGCATGTGTTTGTTGAAGGCCTATGCTCCTTGGGAAGCTAACGGATATTGAATGCCTATCATTTGTTGGTAATTAAACACGTTATATGGAATTAGAGACACAATCTATACTATTTATAAACCATCAGAGGTTTAACAAGATACTTTTTCTCAAAAATATATAAAAGGCAATTCTTTTCATTCATTTATTTAATCTCATTTTATTTGCTGTGTTGTTGTAGTTATTAGCTTGTTTGCGTTTCTATTTATTTCTGGTTTAGTATTGTTAGTTGTTAATTAATGATTATTGTTTCCTCATATGTGTTTGTCTTTTCTTTTTTTTTTTTTTTTTTTTTTTTTTGTTATTGCCCCGTATTCTTTCCAAATTTCTCATCTGTATTTTTTGTTTGTGACTGTGGCTTACGAAGAGTAATCCCGAAACGTCCACTGTTTCTAGCACATTATTTATTTGTAAAGCTGACCCCAATACCATTTTTATTAATTTAAAAAGAAAAAAACATTCCAAGGGTCCTACAGGCAGCTTGGTGCAACAAAACCATACCAAAGGATTATGAGATTGCCATAATAACACCGTTTTTCAAAAAGGCTGACAACCGACAATGTGGAAACCATATAGGCATATCCCTTCTCAGTGTCCCTGGTTAGAATCCTGGAGCAGAGACTCAGGCGCCTAGCTGAGCCACAAATGGATGAGGTCCAGTGTGGCTTCCGAGCAAATCGAAGTACTCAAGACCTAATCTTCACACTCAGACAGTTGAGTGAAAAGGCTCTTGAGTATAAGAGTGAGATCCATCTTTGCTTCTTAGATCTGGAAAAGGCATTTGACAAGGTACCCTGGAACAAAATCTGGGACTGTTTGGCAAGGAAGAACATCCCATCACCTCTGATTCATACTATACAGAGCTTCTACAAGTCTTGCAGAAATTATGTGAGGACGGCAAACCATAAGTCAGAGGAATTCAGGACCACCACTGGTGTAAGACAAGGTGATATCCTGTCACCTTATCTTTTCATACTCCTAATGAACGATGTCATCAAGGCATGTAAGGAGAGGACAGGAAAGTATTCAGTGGGGTACTGGAAGATGAGACAGGTCTGTATTTCAGAGCTGGCATCTGCTGATAATGTTGCCCTGATTGCTAAATCAGAGGCACATCTCCAATCCAACCTGCAAGTCTGGAAGGAAGAGTAGGAGAAGAGAGGGATGATCATAAGCAGCTCGAAAACAAAAACCATGGTGATATCACGAGAGGAAAGAAGACATCAGATTAAGCTGGGAGAACAGGTCCTGGAGCAGGTCGACCACTTTAAATACCTCGGAGCTATTATAGGCCGAAAGGGAGGCATCAAAGAAGAGTTGGCTACCCGAAGATCAGCAGCTGGGAGACTTTTTCAAGCCATAAATCGAAGATTCCTCAGAAAAAGAGAAGTTGGTAAGAAGACGAAGATGGCTGTATACAGCTCCACATATGTCCCAGTCTTGACGTATGGATGCGAGTCATGGGCAATGACTACAACCCACAAAAGCCAGATCCAAACCTCAGAAATGAGGTATCTGAGGAAGATGTTTGAAATAACTAGAAGAGACATGGTCTGCACCCAGACGATACGTCAAGGCCTAAAAACCCAACCCCTGCAGACCCAAGTAGAACAGTCCCAACTGAGATGGTTTGGCCATGTCTGCAGAATGGGAGAAGATCGGCTACCACGGCAAGCATGGGAAACTAAGAGCCAAGGATTCAAACTTCCAGTAAATAAATATTAGACAAACATAAAGGTATGTTTTCAGGCACTCGTAAGAAATAAAGAAGTAGAACACTAGACAACAGAAGAACAACAGACGTGAGTGGCTTACCCAGGACTCGGACCCAGGACCTTCCGTGCGACAACCCCGCCTAGCTATGCAAGCGAATCACTCTATCCTCCCTGCCATCTAGGCATCATCAAAAATGATGCTTCAATGACTGGTCATTAGTGCGACCCGCAAGATATAACACCGGAAATTTACCATGGGCAGTCCAGCCTATTAATGACGCAATCACTTCTGTTGTTCCATTATTATACAGTATAGGTCAGACTACAAAAGACAAAGATCTTAATACTGTGTCTAGTAAATGATATAAGACTAAGAACAGTAAGTACAGGACAGAGGGTAGGTTTTTTCCCCTTCCTTGTGTCTTATCCAGACTTCCAGGACGACCCAAAGTCCGCTGTGAGGACAACATTAGACAATCTTTGAAAGACCGAGGACTAGAATGGAACCAAGCCAGGAGGAAGACAGCCAAACCTCTACACCTCACGGTAGAAGAGGAACGACTAAGTTAGTAAGTAAAAGCATTCTTACGTTGAGAATGTCATCGAAACTGTTAAAATCCTTCTTCATACACTTTCAAACATCCACTTGAATTTGTTCAACGAAAGCAGGGGTCAGCTTGAGGTTGCTGGTATCTCCACAGAGTTTTTCCATGAATTATATTGGTGACAGCCAAATGCGCTTTCTCTCTTCCACATATGTTAGGCACAATTGCTGTAAATGCTTAGCAGTCATTTTATTGGCGTCATAGTTACACTCAGAACTGTATTACGAGAGATGTCGATGGTCCTCATCGAATAGGATGGACAAATCATCATCACAGTTACACTCATCACTAGTTCCTATCTTTAGCTTGTTGAATAGATAGTATCCCAATCTGTTGTGGCCTGTGCGAAGATTATAACTTATTCATATCTGGTGAGCTAGTAATATGCATCATTTTTCTGGTGACCTGGATGCTTTGCTTCCCATTCGCTCATGTATCTGATAAAACTATTGACCTTTTCATGTTATGCTTAAATGAGGTAGCTTTGCACCATCCTTTGCCAATCCGCCGGTGTGACGATACGGTTTTGCGATCTCCACTCCGGCAGTATCACTTTTATTTTCTTCATTTTTCTCTTTTTTTCTCACTCATCGCTTTTATTTGGCATAATTGTTATGCCATTTAATTCATTATTTTACTCTCTGTGCTGGATCAGTAGGGTGAAGTCTCTAACATTCCACAGCCCTACGGAAGTATCGGCCACGGGACTATCTTTAATTTTCACATGTTTGCTTTGAGCCGATCACAGACATAACTGTAATAACGCCATGTAATTTGACCGATCAGCGACTGATAAGTTTTTGCTTTATTTATCTGGCCACATTTGATAGAGACGGTCATCTCTTTTGATCCCTTTGAACGTGACCGTCCAACATTTGACCCCACGTGGATAGTGACTATCCCTATGTTTGCACAAGACGGGAGATAATGAGGTAATCGCTTCCGATGTACGTTCTGTATCGAGATTACAGATCAATCTGTCTGGAAACTCAAGATTTGCAGACGATAGCATCGGGGCAGTATCAGTACACAACTTTTGTTTGTGAAGATAGCACAAGATGCCGGCGGACGCCTGACACAACGATATGAAGAGGTCACGCGTGGATATTAAATTTAATATTTTGAAACTGTGAGGGTATTTTTTGAATTGGAAACACTACCCACGTAGTGCTGAACGAGATGCGATTGAATTTGTTGATTTGAGAGGCTGGAATATGCAATGTATCTCACTGGGGAATTAGGCGAAAACACAGCTGGAATTTGAACTGAGGATTGTGAGATATAATGTAGTGAAATCGGAGTCACAACACACACTGCAGCGCAAACGTCAGACTAGCGACTCCTACAAGCCAGAAAGATAAAGGAGACATTGGTCTTAGAAATTCCACAACTATAAGTGACAGATCGAGTATTGGGCAATTTTGGCATTTACAAGTAAACGCGCATTTTAAATACAAGACTGTAAACTTAAAAGGACCCGGACTTCAATTACCAAGACTGGAACCTAGGAATTTGATCATACGTCATAGAGGAATTAAACAAAAGTTTTCCCAGGCCAGTGATTTCGCAGAACATCCGCCGTCAGATGAATTAACTCTAATTTCCCAGACCAAGTCAAGTCATAGAGGAATTAAACAAAAGTTTTCCCAGGTCAGTGATTTCGCAGAACACCCCGTCGTCAGAGGAATTAACTGTAATTTCTCAGACCAAAGGGATTTCGAAGCATCTAATACAGAGCTGTGTCCAGCCTAAATCTGTGCAAGGAGATTGTGTATTCCCAAAATTTTGGGGTAAGTGTAAACAATTTATTTACTAATGTAAATTTTACAGGTTTCTTGCTAAGTGGTTATATACAAGGCTGGCAACCTCAACATATGAAAACAGTACATGCATGAACCACTACTGCAAGAGCTGGTGATTGTTTCTGACTAGTCGTGTGGAAAACCCGACAGCAGATGTGACCCCAGACTCCGACTGGGGCAGTGACGAGTGATGACTACATCATATGTGCCTCAAGTGTAGCGTATTATTTTGGGAGATTTATGTAACTTGTTAATGTTAATTCAGGTACAAATCATATTCTCACTGTCCAGACACATGTTACCCGTTAACCCTCAGAGTAATATTGGTGAATTTTAACCATCTTCTCGGAGTTACGTTGTGCGTGCTCGAGAATTAAATTCTTCTGAGAGTTTAACATTGGTGGGCGGACAGCGGGAACGTGAGCCTGTTAGAGTGCTCCAAACAAATGTACTTAGCAGAAGGCATTTGTTTTTCTATTCTTCTAAAGTTCGTGGTTAGAAGCCGTCAGACGATTTGTGGTACTAACGCCGCTAGTGTGAGAGAAAAGCATCCACCCTAACCGTCTACAGTGGAAGACAGTGTGGAGAAGGCTTTCGTCATCACAGAATTGATGAACCACAGCTGCAGGGCTCAGCTAGAGTTAAGTTTCTTGTAAAATAGGTGAAAGCAACTGACTTTTGATAAATCCTCACCTTCGTCTCCGTGACGAAAACGTATATCCAAATTTCACCAACCTTTCCATATTTATTTTAACTGTTAAAGACTAATTCATTATTAAAATTGTTACGTGTTGTGTTAAAACTAAACAATCATAGTCGCTTCAGTTTTTTCTATGTATGAAAGGAAACGTATGAGCCAGAATATTATATATATATATATATATATATATATATATATATATATATATATATATATATATATATATATATATATATATATATATATATATATATATATATACCTCTAAACAGAGCTATTGCTATTAAGAGGAATTTCGTTGGATTATACCAACTGGGGGCATGAACGGGCTAAACCATTGCTTAAATTCTTCTGAAAAGGCGACGGAGCAGATATAATGCGTTAACAATTGTTCAGCCCAATGCAACATTGTTCGTGACTTCTGGAAATATCTTGTGAAAGCTACCTTAAGGTAGAAGTGTTATTAACCTTCTATCTACATCTCTGCCAAGAGTAATCTTGCGCGCAGGTAGATACCTTGGAAGCCAATATCAGATACTTGAGTTTTGGTCACTGTTGGACCACTACTGCAAAGCAGGGGAGGCAATCCATGACAGCCAGTCTCTTCTTTGCTGGGCATGTTACAATGAAATGGAATCCAACGTATCACAACTCTTCTGACTTGCTGACATAATTTGACTCGCTCGCACTACCAAGCTTTCAGTGTTCAACTTCTGTAGCCACAGAGATTCTACTTGTGTTAGGCACATTAGCGTCCCCCCTTTCAGCTTAACGCACTTGTCCCTGCCTGTATCGCTCTAATAGCATTTCTCCCCCTCCTACCAGCGTACTCACCGATCCGCTAGTCCAGTGCCCTTGGCGTGTGCCATCCCTCGCCATCATCCGCATACAAAACCCCGAAATGAACATTCTATCATATCTTCAGACAATGTCAATGCTCCCTTTCCGCGATCCCCTACCTCTCTCCTCACTATCCCGCCCACATCTCGTTAAGTTTAACTCCATCCCTCTTCTCCGTCAATCCTCCTTCTGGACCTGCCCGTCGTCCTCCTACTCTAGCCAATGCCTCCTTCCATAAACATCTCTAATCCTACTGTGTTCTTCAAGAACCCTCCCCTTCCTTCCGTCACTCATAAGTTACAATCCCTACTCTCCCTCTCACACCGCCAACCCCCCCGTTCGGCCATATTTCACCCTATCTTATCTCCCCTGCCAGCTCCGAGTACATTTACAATACCAGACGCTCAACTCTCGCGTAGAGATAAGCATATAAATACTCAGATCCTCCTATTTATACCTACACACCCAAATAGAGATACTACTGTCCTCAGAATTCCTTCACACGCGTGCATACACCCTCTAGTTTAATTCATCCCGACTGTAGACCCGCTACCCGTCGCAGATCGAGCTGACTGTCCTTGTTTGCCCAGAAAGAAACCATCTCCATCGTCCGCTCACGCTCTAGCCACACATCCCGGGATTCCTCTATCACCCCCCTACATCCCCTCGACGAAGATTCTTTTTCTTTTTTTTTGTGAGTTTTGCGTTGGGCTTGTTTACTCTTGATCTTCAAGCTCTCCCCATTGCAATAAATGCCCAGTATGTATCCTGCTCCTCTGCATTATGGTTGTAGTGTTGAGTTAGTTATGTGCCTCAGAGAATATCCCTCTCCACGTCATATACTTCTCATGTAAGCACTCTCTCATACTCGCCTCCTTCATATGATGACGTCTCTCCTAGACACACCTGTCATCTGCTCCACCTCTCTACAGTTACTCCTCCCCCTCAGAGCTAGTGTTCTCTACCCTTTCGCTACTCTCATATGTGATTATGTCCTCGACCCGCTACTATCTCTCTAGAGTCAATCTACAATGTCCTTAAAACGACTCTCAGGGTACGCAAACCCTCGTGATATGCCGATCCTCCCAGTGTCATTTGACCGCTCGCACCATCACCACATGACATATAAACCACTCCGCCCACGCCCATATATGACGAAAGCGCCACGTGTAGGCTCATGTCTGCCCTGTCACCTCCACTCTTCCCCTGAATATTGTACTGATTCACGCCCATACCGATCCCATGTCTCTATGCTAAATATCCGCCTCAGCTATCTACTGTTGTGATAAGTGTCTGCCATCATTTCCGCAAGCGTATCTATTTCATGAGCTCCTCCCTTTATAAACAAGCCGTAGACCGCTACCCCTGTACCCCGACACCAACTGCCTCACGTATCGCTAATATGTTGCTCGTCTCTCATCGTGTCTCTGTAGTCGATCTCTGTGCTTTATCTCCCAATTCCCGCTCTGGTTTCTCCTCATTCCCCCCTCTACTACAGACACAGTCAACACTCCACCGTCAACCGACAACAACCAGCGTCTGACTCGACATGATACAACTCGCACTATCCCATGCGTCCTAACAATGTCCCATTCCCTATGTTGTCCTTTCAACTCCTACACTTCTACTAATCCCTCACCCCATTTCATTCATACAACTCACACCTCGCACGTTCCCCCCCGACTCAGTCACTGCCATGTTTCACTTATTGCTGTTTCGTATAACTATCTAAGATCATCTCCTCCCCCCCCACACCGTCCGTTAATCAATACCTTTCCACCGTCACCTATACAACAGAACCTACTACTCTCTCAAATTATCTACTTCTCCTATCCCTCACCAGTCTAATCCGCATACCTACATATTGACCACACCCTATAGTCCTGTTCGACATCTCCCAACAACCTCCTCTCGCAGCATACCTACAGTCATCATATATCGCTTCACTTCTATAGAACTCACCTCAACCACTCCCACCATATATCTGAAACACTCTCCTCAACATATAATTGCATATCACTACTAACCTTCTTGCCCTACTGTATAATACTAACAATACCTTACATGGATACACAAATCTCAACCTCTTCCACTACCCCCTCTTATATATAAACTTTTTAAACCAATTCATATAACAACCTGTACTCACCCTTTATCATCCGATCTCCTCTCAAGCCGACCCATTACCAACCCACTTTCCCACACCAACATCAAATTCCAAAAATCACACCCACATACAAAAACTTACAAAAACACAAATAATAAAAAAAACAAAACAACAAACAACAAAAAAAAACCAACAACAAACACAAAAAATCGCCACACCCCGAAAAACACACAAGGCCAATCCCATTGCAACCCTGACACCATCCTTCACACGCGTAAAAAATAACAAAACTCAAACACTGCCTGACAAAACAAACGTGTCCCTAACATAACATATCACGATCAAACCCTTCAAAAACATCAAAACTATCATAAATGAGTAAAACTAGAAAGAACCAAACAAATACAACAACAACACACACACAAAAAAACAACTACATGCACTTACACCACCACAACGGCACCAACAAAACAAAACAACACCCGCCCACAAACGGTCCTTTCTGCATTATACAAATACCACCTACAATCGCCTGTGACCAACACACACGCATGCCTCCAACAAAATGCACTATAAACAACACACAAAATAAATCTTCTCCCCCTGAGCGGCCTCTCGACTGTCACAACCCCTGGCGGGGGACGCGAAACACATAGAGTCGCAAAAATAAAATCATCAAACAACCCGTACTGTAAACAAACCACAATTCCGTCGGTTCAAAAAAATGGCCGTCAAATAAATTTAAACAATCCTGCCATAAAAACTAACCCCGCCTAACCCACAAAACACCTACATGTCCCCCAACCAACACCCCGTACCCCCCCTGCCCCTCATCCCTACCCGCACCTTTAATTAGCGTTCGTGTTTGGTCACCTCCCAGTTGCCCAATGTCCAGCCTAACGATTTCCTGATCCTCTATCGTTTTCCGACAGGGTACACCTCTTAAATGAGAGCTCCATTTAGGGTGGATTTACTGTCCCCAACTCCCCACCCGTCCCCCCCACCCCCCCCCCATCCCCTAACCCAGTTCTGGGAGGGGGGGTGTCGAGGATCTCCGTTGGGCAAGACACATAGAATAGAATTGTAGTGGCCGAGCCACGAATTTTGGTCCACAGAAGGACCCCTCCGGTGCAAAATCGCCCAAATCGTTCCTGGGCCACTCGTTCTCTATCTGTAGAAAACATACGGCAAGCGTTCACTGGTCCGCCTTGGAAACACATCTCTCGCGTATCGTAATGCTCATTGCCAAGGGAGCTCCACCTCCCGCCCGCCGCCCACACCACACAACCCTCCCCCCCACACCCCCCCCCCCCCCCTCCTCCATCACCCCCCCCCGGAGACCTAACAAAAGATGTCGGCCCCCCTGGTCCACCCAAAAATTTACCCCCCCCCCCCTCCCCCCTATCCCGACATTATAGACCCCGCAATGTTATCCACCTGTTTCAATCCCAGTCCAATATAATAGCAGTGACAACGGACGAAACCATCCCGTATCCTCAAAATCCCTAGTGCACTCCAGCCGACCGAATCACCTCACAGTAGAACTATGTTCCCACTTTCGGACTAGGGGATCATTACCTCTAGCAACGTTATGGTGCCAGTCCCACTGTCCACCTTTTCCAGGTAATTCTCCACGATATGTACATCTCATACTACCCCCCCACCTTCTCCCCAAGCTGAACCCAACCAATACCTATAACATCAGATGAATCTGGCTGGCACCACCAACAATCTTATTATTCCACCTGTCACACATTCTGGCTGCACCACTCAACACACCTCTCCACACAACCCCCACCGACTTCTTTCTCGCATCTATGCTCCCACCCCTTCCCCAGCCCAAGAGATATGATCCTGGACTAGTTGAATTATGTTTGTTCTAGCTAATTAGATCATCACTCCGCCCTCCCATTCTCATATGAGATGTCCCATATTGTAAGCAATGATTCGCTTTTCCTGTGCAACTGATCTTACTCAAGGAAACTCATTTAAAGTGTTACAATATGGATTCCTCGTCTCTTCCGTGGATGCAGTCAAGGCACGTCGGTGATAGAACTTCAGGAGATCCTCTACCTGAAGTCTATAGGTAGCTGACCTCGATTGTTCAGATGTCAGCTTAGTAATTTCTGCAAACGTCTGTAGCACGCGGTTGAGGCTTCGCTCAAATCCTCCTACTTATAACCGTGCGAGGCCAGTCTGACTCTTAAAATCTCAGTGACTCCTTTTGGGACAAACTATCTCCTTGCTGGAGGAGTCAATGGCAAAGCATTCTAACTGTTCTTCATTGTTATTAGGTACATTGACAACCACTGTGTCTAACTACCACTATTATCTTAAGGCAATCATCGTCAGACTTTCTATAATTGCGTCATTCTGTGTCGCCCGTGCGCTATATGACACTGCTTTATTCTCATCTTTTTGTATAAAATATAGATGTTTTCTTGTTTCATTTTTAGATGCTTTCGGTCATAGCAGCTTTGCCTATTTCAGCATGCAACTCGATTAGTTTTTGTATTCTATTTGTCCCTTTCTTGTGCGCTTTACAGAATTACTATTTAGTGATCTAGAAGAGATAGTGATTTTAGCCTTAGCGTCGGTGGTTGATACAAGCGGCGTCTGGTGTGAAATCAGAGATTTATGGTCTATTTCGATACTTTAAATAGCCTCTACTGGAATGCGATTAGCTCATACTAAAAGTTAACAGTATATAATGTGATAGGAGCTTTTATATGTCACTAAGATATAACCTACGCTCATGCATTAGTATTACAGAACAAGTGAAAAATACACTCAATTTAAGAAACTATTGTTTCTATAAAGAAAAAACGTATTAGGATAAAATTTCTCAAAAAAACCCAGGAAAAACGTTACATGCAGAAGCTCATACTAAGCTTCAGTCGGTGTACTCAGATTCTCAATATGACAGTAATTTAATTAACTCTATTTCCCACCTCAAATAATAACATTCAGTTTCCCTTTGGACATAGACGGGTCGACAAAGGTATAGACTGACGCTGCAAAACCAACACCTACTTTTCTACCACACACCCACCTACCCCAATCCCGTTCTCTATGTACCATATTTCCCATGTCCCGAGCATATGAGCGTGTGCAGTAGAGAAGCCGTTCTAATAGTCTCCGCCTACTCGGTCTCTGTCAGTCCCCAATCAAATGTAATTACAAGTTGTATGTACACAAATTTATAGATATGATCTTTGTATTTTTTTTTCAATAATAGACATATTTTATTATTATTATTCTATGTGTGTAATTTGTGAAGTAGTACTATGAAGTAATACTGGCTTTTCAAGCTAGGTTGTGGTTTGTCATCATGACTTCAAGTGTTTACTTATGGTGGAAATCGTATTGGGAAAAGTTCACAGTTCCTGTCAATTGAAACAATTTATTGTCCCTCTTTAATTAATATACTGTCAATTTTAGAGGGGGCACATAGGATTGAGCTGCTCTGGCCACAGAATCTTATCTTCTGTGATGGCGGCAGGAAACAGTCTCCTCTGCTCGCTTGCTTCACTGTGTTCTTGAGACCTCTCACTGGTCGCTATCTGGACCAAGGGGTATGCTATCAGCCTCTGGATTCAGCAAAACTCAGACCAGGTGCTGCTTCAATAAGTTAGGACCACGGTCCCTGAAACAAGAAGGTTGTACCTCCTACTTCAGAACTAATTTATAATCTGTTTCCACACTGAACACAATACATAACAAACACTGAGTTCAGAGCGGTAGGAATTCACATTCAAATTTCATCAAAAAGATATCAAATATGTCAATCTTACCACAATTCATGGAAATAATAAACAAATACGTTGACTGGCGATGAATTATGGCACAAATTCCGATCTGCCTCTGTCCCAGGCTTTTATTTAGAAATTAATTCAATAATGAAATTAATGCTAGTATTAATCTAGGTCATTAATCAGCTTGCGTATCTCAAGGTTTTCTAAGAAATACAGTACACGTTTTATTGTTTTGTTGAAACGCGTGTATGCTGCTGTAGGCTTTACTAGTAAACGTGAAAGCGTGAGAATATGCAGACGAAGCAGAAAAAGGGGGATCTCGAGTACAGTCATTGTGACAGCACTGTTCTTTACCATTCTTCTTTCCCTTTTATTGAATTAATTCGTTAGGCTTTACATTTTCTAATTAATTTCGATATGTGGATTAGAATGTTTCACGACAAATTCTCCCCACTTAAAACAGACGTTATACGTCAGTCTATAATTCTATATACACATAGAGAAATTTATGTCTATGCCTGGTGATTTCTTTGATTTTCATCGCACGGATGGCGGCTTAGAAAATCTGCATCAACGTTTCTCTGATTTTATTTTGATCATGGATTAATGCAGGTGGGTCAATTCAAAGTAGGCACGACTCAAGAAATCTGCACCAGACCTCTGCAATCCAAGAATCCATTTCAGATATGTTACTGTACAGCTGCAAGTGTTACGGCTTGTCTTACTACTGCTTAGCAATCAATATTCACCATTTCTCTTCTCTGAGTCTGCTCAACGACATGTCCAGAGAAGATTAGATGTTCCTCAAATTGTACGTTATGAGGAGTTGATCTATATGGTGCTATCTGAGTTGTGTAGTGGATCCAACAATTTCTCATCAGCCTTAATAAACACTCGGACTATCCTCAATTCAAAAAGGCAACAATGGAGACACTCTGCTCCTCCGAAATATTCACAGCCAACAATTGGTCTGATCTCAGGCGTGATGGAATGTGGAAACACCCTTCTAATAATATATTTATAATGTTCTATAATGTGCCACTCAAATGGAGGCCATATTCACCAACTATAGTTTCGCCTACCGACAATCTGGTGAATTAAGATAATATGTGGGGAAATGAGTTTCTGCATCAGAAATCAATTCGCCCTTAGCATTGCTATAAGATGTGTGGGTTATCTCCATCCAGGGTCCGAACAATACTTTCCCTTGGACGGTGTAGGGTCGGGTGACTACCAATGTCACCGGTGCCCTTATAAGGCTAAGTTAATAGCCATATTGTGAAGCGCTGTGAGCATTTTCCGAATTGCTCACTCGTCCACTGCCCACCGTTCTTATGTTAACAATTTGTTTCGGTTTTAACTTAGGCGGATCATCTTCAATGTCAATGTCAGCCAGCTCCCTAAATGCGGCTTCAAACTGTGCCTGGGATGACTGGTCTGAGTTCCTATTTTCTATGGATGCCTTTCTCAGAGTTGCGAATCTAAATATTTTTGGTGAACACTGTTGGGGGGAAGGTGGATACTTATCCTCTATGTCAACCTTATTATTGTTATTTTCCTTGTTATTCTTAGGCCCATATGTTTCAGAATGCTTGGCTGGCATCTGATTATGATTTTCCCAACTTGGGGACTGTACCTTGCTACATTTTTCACAGGCCCCCACAAATTGTGCAATATCAGCAGCTACTTGGGGCCAGTAGAATTTTTCTGATGTCCTTTGACGGGTAGTCCCATTTCTCTGGTGTCCACTGTCTGGTACAACATGAGCTTGTGCCATCACTTTTTCCCTGTAGGGGGTTGGCAATACCAATTTTCCCTGTTCTTTGGATCCTGCTCTAGCTTTCCTGAAGAGCAGTCCTTCCTTCAAATAAAATTGTCCTTTCTTAGGGTGTGCATGGCTTGTTGGCAATTTACCAAAGCAAGGTTTTAATGTTTTATCTTTTGCTTGGGCCTTTCTCATCTGCTTATGAGAATAAACTAGTGGTGGTTCCTCCTCCGTTCTACTAGGGGTCGACCTGACCTGAAGCGTGGCCATTACCACCGGTTTTACAGGGCTTCCTAGAAAAACATATTTGCTTCCTAACACCAGCGGGTAATTAGGGTCGTCACACACGGCTGCTCTAATCACTCCTTCCACGTACCTTGTCTCTACATTGATCTCGGCTACGGGAAGTGTCATGGTGGATATTCCCTTTACGGCCCCTTGTATCTCCACTTTCTCTGTGGTATACTGTTCAGGGTGCACTAGGGTTGCACTCACAACTGAGTCATATTCTAAACCTGAATTGTAAAGGCACCTAACCTTGGCACCATTACATGTCACTTCTTCACAGATGGGGGGATGTTGAAGATTTATATGATTCTCTGTCAGTTTCTTCTTCCCCTTGTCCACTGTTATCATTTGTAATTTGCAATAGACAACATTTTAAAAAGTGCATATGGATAACAGGTTATAAAATCTATTACTGATAAACAATCCAACAACATGAAAGCTTGCTTGATTGCTGATACATTGTTTGCTGGATTCTGAGGAAATTCAGTCATCGGAAGAGAAATTCAAAAAGGGAATTTTCGAAATGTCTTTCATATAGAGGTATACCTCGCTGTATTGTGCTTCGCTTTATTGCGCTTCACAGATATTGCCCTTTTTTTCAAATTATTCATGTTTTTTTTTCTAGAACGTGCTTTCTTCTTCCGATAGATTTTGGCAGGAACATCGCTTCGAGCGAGTCTATTTTTTAGCAATAAAATATTTATAATTTTACAGTACATTGTTTTTTTAGACATAGTGCTATTGCACACTTAATAGACATAGTGTAAACATGATTTTAGGCTTTTATATGCACTGGGAAGCCAAAAAAATGGGTGTGACCTGCTTTATTGCGATATTCGCTTTATTGCGGTGGTCTGGAACTGAACCTGCAATATCTCCAAGGTATACCTGTAATTTTACATTAACTTTATTGATTTTGAAAAGGCTTTCAACAGCATACACAGCGACAGCCTATGGAAAATTCTGAGGGCTTATGGAATTCCCAGCCGCATTGTTTCCATCATAAAAAGCCTCTATTCTAACTTTACGTGCAGTGTTGGATCAAGTAATGTAACTTTCGAAGTGAAAACAGGAGTACGACAGGGATGCCCCTTATCAACAACATTATTTTTGACAGTCATAGATTGGGTGATGCACAAGACAACAGAGGGCAGTCCAAGAGGAATTAGATGGACAACGTTTTCTACACTGGAAGACCTGGAATATGCAGATGACATTGCACTACTTGCACATTCACATCAACACATTCAAGACAAAACCGATAGACTGAATAAGTATGGCCAGCAGGTTGGTCTGAACATCAATTTGAAGAAGACAGAGGTCATGACACTAAATGTGGGCAATCCTGAGCCAATAACAGTAAGGAACCAGAAGTTAGAACAGACAGACACATTTACTTACCTAGGATGCATAGTAACACCTGACGGCGGAACAAGCAAGGACATTAACAACAGAATAAATAAAGCGAGAACAGCCTTTGCTGCTCTCAACAACATTTGGAAGTCTTCCCAGTACAGCACAAACACCAAATTAAGACTGTATGAGAGCTGTGTACTTTCTGTGCTTCTCTATGGTGCGGAATGTTGGAGATTAACAGAGAAGGAAATGTCGAAACTGTCCTCCTTCCACACAATCTGCCTAAGGAAAATTCTCTGAATCTTTTGGCCAAACACCATCAGCAACCAAGAACTACTTATTCGGAGTAACCAGGAGGACATGCACACCATCATAGCTGGCAGACGCTGGATTTGGGTTGGCCACGCCAGACAATTCTGGCCAAATCCAGACGTATGGTCTTCTTCTTCTTCTTCTTTGATCCTTAGCCGCCGACCGTCAAAGCAGTCAGTGGCCATCACGCCTAGTGGCGTCTTGTAGGGCAACAACAAATTGATTCCACTTTGCTCGGTCGGTGGCCATCCTTCGTACAGTGCCCCAATTCTGGTTCATTCTTTGCATCTCAGCCTCCACAGTCCTCCGCCAGGTTGTTTTTGGTCGGCCTCTCTTTCGTTTTCCTTCAGGGGTCCAAAGCATAGCTGTTCTTGTGATGGCATCGGGGTCTCTTCTGAGGACATGACCAACCCAGCTCCAGACGTATGGTCACCCTAATGTATATCGGATTTCACCCACTTGTCTTTTGATCCAACAGCCAGTTAAGCCACTTAAACGGATACGGCCTTAATAATAATTCAGAGATGAGCCCTAACCTTAATTGTAACCCGGTTGCAAGAAAGACCAATGGGTCATCGTTTTTGATGTCATCCAGATAAGTCGCCAACGTCTTTAGGGTTAGCATTATTGCTAGGATTTAGGATTCCTAACCCGTACCCCATTTTACTGCATCTCAGAATTCTTTTTTAAGGCCGTATCAAGCAGACTGCTCAATGTTGTTCATTTCAGTTTTAATTTTGGCTATTTTTTTAAAAACTGCATTTCTACCATTTTTATATTTCTCTGATTTATCTTTAAATTTGTGTTCCCCCGTGGAGTTCCATCCTTGTGCAAGTTTGAGGATGTCTGCTCTTAAATCTTGCTTTAGTCTCTGAAGTATCATCATTTTCCTTGTCCCTCCTGTACGGCATAATGTTGCAGTTGTTGCCTGCCACAGATTTCTGTACTTAAAGAAACATTCCTATAAGATGCAGAATTATACGCATATCATGATAGCATATACGCATATCATGGGTCGACCCAGCCCCAATTGGGTACCAGAGCAACTCTGGGAAGGTTAAGGTGGCCGGCGTGATGCTGACCACATCACCCCTAGTGTGCCGATGGTCAAGAAAATATGGACCTAACACCATATTCCCAATATGCCTCAATGGGCATGTAACGGGATCCTTTCCCATGATAGCAGTATAGACAAAGTTGGAGAAATGGACAGTGATGTCACACACACAAAAAAATACAAAAAGCAAGAGAAGCTTTCATTGCATTGAGAAATATATGGAAATCAAGCTCAACACTTTAACAAGAAGCACATTGAAGAAACCTGTTGATAACATTACAAGGTAGTCTTTGTTCTGGACTCCCTAGTGTGAGAGAGGTAGATGCAGAGTGAAAAACGCACGGAGAAGGGAAATGGAAACATGCAAGAAAAGGATAAAGAAGACAGGGAAAGACCTTTCAGATGGCACAGGATAGGAAGACTTTGAATGAATTTGTTGAAGGCCTATGCTCCTTACACAGCTGAGGGATAATGATGGAGGTATGAGTGGTAGACTGAAAAAACACACGGAGAAAAGAACTGGTGGCAGAAATGAAAGGGATTAGGAAAACATGGAAAGACCATGAGCTGATGGCACAGGACAAGAAGACTTGGCATGAGTTTGTTGGAGGTCTGTTCTTCCTGGGAAGTTGAAAGGTGGTGATGATGAATGACACATGTCTATTTTTGGCTATCTTCTTCGGCTCCACTCATGAAGCTCCATTTAGTTTTGTTCCTTCTCGACTGTTCTTTGGCCTTCCCTGTGTGTTTCTGGACCCTTAAATTGGACACTTAATAATAGAGAATATTTTATTATATTGAGTGGTTCTTGTTCCAGGAGTTATGTCCTATCTTCATTTTCTTTTCATAGTAATAATATAATAATAATAGCCCCTTCAGTCATAACTGACTATGGGAATACACCCATGAGGTGACAGCCCTCAGCAGCTTACAGGGTGAAGCTGGAGTGTCCTCTCCAAGGTGCGAGCTTGGGCACAGTTATATGGAGATCAAGCTGTTACCCATGCAGCATGTTCCCCCTCTCCATGCAGCTGGTTGATCCAAAAGAACGGCAGTAGCCTATACAGTCTGGTACCAGCCATGTCGCAGGAGTTGCCAGAATAGTGTCAAATCAACATTAGACTGCCTTAGGGACTCCGACTCCAGATTTATCCTCAGGGTTTACTCCTGAAGCCTTTCCCATAACAGATATTCCTGCAAGGCAGCGGTAATTTGAATTCTGAGTTTTACTTTCTCTTAGATAGGCTACCAACCAAGGATCATGAGTCCTATCTGCCCAAAGGTGCTGTTTTTATGGCACCAGTGACTAACCTTCGCCCCTTCTCCCGCCAGTGGAAACAATTCCGCTGGGCTCAAATTGAGCCACACATGAAGGCCGGGAGCTGGGCTTGGTTGTCAAAGGCTATTTGAGGCGTTTGCCATAGAAGCATTTATCTCTTTCCATAAACTTCAGCTATATAGGTTGTTATCTTGTGTTCTTTTCTGAACATCTTGTACGAGTCCACATCCTTTTGTCCAAAATTTTCAGGGACAGCTGTGTTTTGGAAACCAGATTTCTTTCAGTTTCCAGATGTCGCTCGAATAACGATTGAAAAGTCACCCAAATCGCATTTGAAAAGTTGCCCAAAATGTGTTCGAAAATCACGCAGAGTTGCCCAAAGAAACTTTCGATTTTTAGAATATTTCGGTTTTTGGGTGTTCAGATAAAATAAGATGCAGACCTGTACAATCAAGTTTTGAACTAATGAAATGAACCAGACAAATACCAGTGTAACACAATGTGATGAGAAGACGCTGGCATTTGATGGGTCACTGATTAAGGAAATTAGTTGATAGCATTACAAGGCAGTCCCCAGGGTAGGAAAAATAGAGGAAGACCTAAAAACCTGTGGAGAAGAGAACTGGAGACAGACTTAAAGGAAATTGTTGTTTAACTAGGGCTGCTGAGCTTTTCGCTCTTTTGCAGCCAATACCAAGTTGAAGACTCCTTGGTATTATATACACTGTAGATCTAGGCTTTTCTGCCATTCCGAAACATGTTGAGTTCAAGTCATGAGCTCTAGTTTCTTCAGCTTGGCTTGCATTCAAAGGATCATCACATCTGGTCCCAAGTTAAAAGGAAGAAGCATTCTCCGCCATCCAAGGGGGCTGTCCCAAGGAATCGTCACATCCTACACAGAGCCACTTCTCAGCTCTCCCTGCTTATCAATGGGTCCATAGTGATACCCTCCTGCATGCAGGCTACCAGGTAAAAGCAAGAGTTACGTCTGGGGCTCACATGACTCCTCCAAGCTTAGTGTGCAATGCTTGGTTCTCAACAAATTTCACCACAGGGGGAATCACTGGAAGACTTTGAATGATTTCAACAGTCAATGAAGGTGTAATTAACCTCACAGACAAAGTTTCATATCCAAATCTATATACTATAGCATTGTGCATAGCTGGTGATCACATAAAGGTGACTCTAGATATGCCTCCTTGCATACACTTAAAAGGAATAAAGAAGACATGGAAAATGCTTGGACCTGATGGCGCATGACTTTGCTAAAGGCCTATTCTCCTCATGGAACTGAAGGGTAAAGCAGACGTGTACATTCCTGTTTAATTTTCAATGTTCTTGTATTTCTCCACATTCAGCAACCTTCTGAGGGATGGCTAAAAAGAAAGCAACAAACAAAAAGAACACACTTTCCAAGGTCACTAAAGAGGAATCAACAAATGAAGTACACAGTGTGGGTTCTGAAGATGAAATGTCGGTAGATGAAGATGAAGCAGATGGCATTGAGGAACAAGGGAATGACGTTGAAGAATTTGAAGGCCCTAAAGAAGTTGGTGGCTTCACTGTGCTTGGGGAATTTAAAGCTAAGGACAAAAAGAAGGTATTGTTAGTCAGATGTATTTTAAATTGACTGTGTTATGTTACAACAATTTTAGCTTTACATGGATAAATAAAAGTGAGTTGGAATGCAGTTGAGATTAGAAGATGTATGCAAGAGAGACATGAGGGCACTTGACACATAAGAAAAAAGCCATTAATGTTACCAGGAGATGAAAATCACATCTGGTGAGATGAGATGCTTAAGAAAAGCCATTAATGTTACCAGGAGAGAAAAATCACCTCTGGTGAGATGAGATGCTTAAGAAAAGCCATTAATGTTACCAGGAGAGAAAATGAGAAATAATGACATCAGAAAAATTGTAGGAACTACATCCTGCATCAGGTACCTAGAGAGAGAGAAAATAAAGTGGTTTGGCCATCTCTTGAGAATAGAGCTCAATAAATTACCACTATGGGCCTACAACAGCAGAAGATCTGGTTTCGGGGTATGACCAATGGCAGATGGATAGACAACATCATAGAGATACTACAGCACAGGTTCGCAGCTGCCAGTGCAACACACTTGGCTTAAGAGCGCAAACTTCAGCTCGCCACTTACGCTTCTTGGCAACCATGGGCCGAACAAATGTAAACAAGTAAGTAAGTAAAAGTCAGAGAACTGTAACTTTAGAGTGTTATGTAAATTTAAGGTAACTTTAGTTTGACAGTGGTAATTAAAAGCCAGAGAGCTGTAACTTTAGAGTGTTATGTAAACTTAAGGTAACTTTAGTTTGGGAGTAGTAATTAAAAGTCAGAGAACTGTAACTTTAGAGTGTTATGTAAACTTAAGGTAACTTTAGCTTGGGGGTGGAAATTAAAAGTGAGATCAATTTAATTTTACATTGTTAATTAAACGCCAGATAGCTTTAGTTTAATTGTGGTAATTAATGTCAGATTAATTTAAATTTAACTCTGTTAATTGTCAGACAGCTTTAACTGTGTGTCTTAATTAAAAGACAGACACGTTTGACTTTTGTATCATTCATTTCATCTTCTCTTTTCGCTCCCTGTGGATTGTGAAGCGATCACTACTTCTGGTCTCTTGCAGGAAGACTGCACCAAACATTCATCTTCTCCTTGCAGCATTGGTTTCTGTAGTAATTTATTTTACATGTTGAGGTTGCCAGACAAATAAAACAAGAGGTGGAAAAAGGTGCTAGTATTGGAAAGACATATGTGAAGGAAACTTGTTGATAGCATCACAAGGCAGTCCTTCTAGAATTCCCAGGGTAAAAGATGGAGAGGGAGGTGGAAAAGCACGTAGAGAAGGGAAATGGAAACAGACATGAAAGGGATAAAGAATACATAGAAATACCTTACGGCTTGGTGTGAATTTGGGGAAGGCCCATGCTCCTTCAGGAGCTATAGAATAATAATGATGATTGTTATTTTCAGAGAGTGGAAATCTTGAGTTCAGGCTGTTGTATACATGCTGTGTAAAGTAGCCTGCTGTTGTATACATGCTGTGTAAAGTAGCCTGCTGTTGTATACATGCTATGTAAAGTAGCCTGTTGTTGTATACATGCTATGTAAAGTAGCCTGTTGTTGTATACATGCTGTGTAAAGTAGCCTGTTGTTGTATACATGATGTGTAAAGTAGCCTGTTGTTGTATACATGCTGTGTAAAGTAGCCTGTTGTATACATGCTGTGTAAAGTAGCCTGTTGTTGTATACATGCTGTGTAAAGTAGCCTGCTGTTGTGTACATGCTGTGTAAAGTAGCCTGTTGTTGTATACATGCTGTTTAAAGTAGCCGGCTGTTGGGTATTAAATAATTATATGTTTATATATTTGTTTAATTTTGTAAGGTGGAAAGAGTGTTACCTGCTTGGCTAAGATTCCCTGTCCTGATCAAAGAAGAGGAAGTGAAAGACTTTGCATGTATTCCATCACTAGACTCTAGACTTGTGAGGAAGCTGACAGAGAATGGTTTAGAAAACTGTTTTCCAGGTGTGTATGTTTGCATCTTTAGATGTTTCATCATTATCATCATTGTTGCCCTATCTTTAGATGTTTTATCATTGTTGTCCTATCTTTAGATGTTTTATCTTTATCATCATTGTTGCCCTATCTTTAGATGTTTTATTATTGTTGTCCTATCTTTAGATGTTTCATCTTTATCATCATTGTTGTTCTATCTTTAGATGTTTCATCATTATCATCATTGTTGTCCTATCTTTAGATGTTTCATCATTATCATCATTGTTGTCCTATCTTTAGATGTTTCATCATTATCACGATCATTGTTGTCCTATCTTTAGATGTTTCATCATTATCATCATTGTTGTCCTATCTTTAGATGTTTTATCTTTATCATCATTGTTGCCCTATCTTTAGATGTTCTATTATTGTTGTCCTATCTTTAGATGTTTCATCTTTATCATCATTGTTGTTCTATCTTTAGATGTTTCATCATTATCATCATTGTTGTCCTATCTTTAGATGTTTCATCATTATCATCATTGTTGTCCTATCTTTAGATGTTTCATCATTATCACGATCATTGTTGTCCTATCTTTAGATGTTTCATCATTATCATCATTGTTGTCCTATCTTTAGATGTTTCATCATTATCATCTTTGTTGTCCTATCTTTAGATAGTATTTTCCAGCCTTTATTCGCTAATCTGCCTTCTTATTTGAAAGACACTACTCATGCTATCACTACCTTTGATTCGATCAGATTCACGCCTGATCGTACTTACCGTCTTTTCCTCCTAGATGTTTGTTCCCTTTATACTTCTATTCCACATGCTGATGGTCTCAAGGCACTCCAATTTTTTCTCGACCAGCGTACTGATCTTACTATAAGTACAGGTCCGCTTCTTCGCCTTGCTGAGTTGGTTCTTATTCTCAACTCTTTTGAGTTTAATGGCAAATTCTTCAACCAAATCAGTGGCGTTGCTATGGGTACTAAGATGGGCCCTAGTTACGCTTGCCTGTTTATGGGCCACTTTGAATATTTGGTCTTTCAAAGTTACGATGGACCAATACCCGAGTTTTACCGCCGCTATATTGATGATGGTATTGGCGTTACAGACATGTCTGAGGTAGACCTCCGTCGATTTATTGACTATGTTGGTAATTTCAATCCTGCCATCAAATTCACTTCTGAAATTTCTACGACTTTAGTGAACTTCCTTAACATCACTGACTATTAGCCCTACTGATCTTAAAATGTCTGTCTATTATAAGGCTACTGACGCTTATGGTTTCCTTCTTTATACTTCATCGCATCCTCTTAGTTGTAAAAATTCCATTCCATTTTCTCAACTTCTTCGCTTGCGTCGGTTATGTCACGATGATGATGATTTCCATCAGCGAGCTCAAGAGATGTTCGAGTTCTTTCGCCGACGTCTTTATCCAGAACATGTTTTATCTGATGCTCTTAATTGTATCACACGCGTCACTCGTCAGATGGCACTCACTACTAAACCTTCTGTCCAATCTGACAGATTCAAACTGGTTCTAACTTTCCATCCTCACTGTCTGGCGGTGAAGAGAATTCTGTTTAGACATCTGCCTATTCTACACTCTGATCCTGATACCAGAGAGTTGTTTCGTGATACACCTTTGGTGGCATATCATAGGGTTAGGAATTTTAGGGATATTCTAGTACACAGTCGCTTGCGACATACTAGCCCTTCATACTACTTACTACTTAGTTGTTCCCCTTCTACCGTGAGGTGTAGAGGTTTGGAAGAGAGAGCGCCAGACTATCCTATCGGCTGTCTTCCTCCTGGCCTGGTTCCATTCTAGTCCTTGGTCCTTCAAAGATTGTCTAATGTTGTCCTCCCAGCGGACTCTGGGTCGTCCTCGGGGTCTGGATCCTTGGCTCTTTGTTTCCCATGCTTGTTGTGGTAGCCGGTCTTCTCCCATTCTGCAGACATGGCCAAACCATGGCCCTTCATACTTTGGTACTAAACCGTGCCAACGTCGTATATGTAAGAGCTGTCCATTTGTACTTCAAACTCAGACAGTCACTTTTCCGAAAGGAAAATTTGTCATTAGAGAGTCTTTCATGTGCGAATCCAGAAACCTGATTTATGCTATCATCTGCAAGAGGTGTGGCATTACCTATATTGGTGAAACTGGCAGGCGTTTGGCAGACAGGTTTCGTGAGCACTTGAATGACACCTATCATGGCAAACGTTTACCGCTGGCCCTTCATTTCAATAGGCCTGACCATTCAGGTAATTCCGATATTCATGTCACTGCCCTCCTTTCATGTATCGGTGATGACCGGACTCGCTTTTCGTTGGAGAATCGTCTTATTTTTCAAATGGGCATTTTATCTCCTGAAGGGTTTAATGTGCAACATCATTTTGCATAAATTCTGGTAGCTTTTCTCTCTTTTTCATTCTTCTTTATTCGTTGTTTTTTTCGATCTATCTGCTTATGTTTTTGTTTTGGTTCATTTCGTATCCTTTTGTATCTTTTTAAATTGTCACTATCTTATACGTCACTTCCTTAGAGATTTCTTGGACAGAGTACTACGGTCTTCTATTCCAAGCATCTACAGATCTAGCTAAGTGATCTTTTACTTGTTCTGAAGTTTTGTTCATTCTTTTTTTCGTTTCATTGATTATTTACTTTCTTGTTTCGGTATTTCTTTTAGGTTTTACGATTTTCTTGTATTATTATTGTTCTTTTTTCGCTCATCACTGTGGGTGTTTTCTTTTTCCATCTGCTTGTATCGCTTATTTGGTGTATGTTTCTCATCATCGTATGTTTTTGTAGTACCTATATGTAATTCTTGTCTTTGTCAACTGTTTGTGGCTGACGAAGGGTAAAACCCGAAACGTCCCTTGTTTCATGTGAACCGTTATTTGTAAAACTGATTCAATACCGTTTTATTGGTTTATATACTTATATTCATCATTGTTGCCCTATCTATAGATGTTTCATCATTATCATCACTGTTGCCCTATCTTTAGATGTTTCATCATTATCATCACTGTTGTCCTATCTTTAGATGTATAATCATTGTTGTCCTATCTTTAGATGTTTTATCATTGTTGCCCTGTCTTTAGAGGCTTCATCATTGTCTCCCTATCTTTAGATGTTTCATCATTATCATCATTGTTGTCCTATCTTTAAATAATTCATCATTATCAGCATTGTTGTCCTATCTTTACATAATTCACCATTATCAGCATTGTTGTCATATCTTTACATAATTCACCATTATCATCATTGTTGCCTTTTTAAATAATTCACCATTATCATCATTGTTGTCCTATCTTTAGATGTTTCATCATTGTTGCCCTATATTTTGAGGTTTCATCATTGTTGTCCTATCTTTAGATGTTTCATCATTGTTGTCCTATCTTTAGATGTTTCATCATTGTTGTCCTATCTTTAGATGTTTCATCATTATTGTCCTATCTTTAGATGTTTCATCATTGTTGCCCTATATTTTGAGGTTTCATCATTGTTGTCCTATCTTTAGATGTTTCATCATTATTGTCCTATCTTTAGATGTTTCATCATTGTTGCCCTATATTTTGAGGTTTCATCATTGTTTCTCTGACTTTAGAGGTTTCACCATTATCATCATTGTTACCCTTCTACTCCCTGTGGAGCATAAACTTTCAACACATTAATACCAAATCTTCTTATCCTGTGCCATCTGTTGATGATATTTTCCATGTTTTCTTTATCTCTTTGAAGTCAGCCTCTAATCTCCTTCTGTGTGTGTGTGTGTGTGTGTGTGTTTGGTCTCCCTGTATATCTCCTACCGTGGGGGCTCTTGAGCAAGGGCTTCCTTGTAATATTATCAGCTGATTTTCTCAGTGTGTACTCTATCCCTTGCATTGATGTGTAGACCTGTTAGTCCACATTGTTGTGTAGAGCTGTTCATATATATGTGTAGCCTTTTTGGTTCACATTGATGTGTAGCCTTTTTGGTTCACATTGATGTGTATCCCTTTTGGTTCATATTGGTGTGTCTTCTTCTTCTTCTTCCGTCCTTAGCCACCGACCGTCAAAGCAGTCAGTGGCCATTACGCCTAGTGGCGTCTTAGGGCAACAGCAGATAGGTTTTCTTTGCCATTGTTTCCCATCACGCCTATTGGCGTCTTTAGGGCAATGGCAAATCAATCCATTTGCTGTTGTTTCCGTAATCGAAGTGACTGGCAAACGGGTGATCAGCCCGTTGGTATATTGGTGTGTAGCCCTGTTATTTTACATAAATTGATGTATAGCTCTGTTGGTTCACATTGATGTGTAGCTCTTTTAGTTCACATTAACAAGTAGCTCAGTTGGTTCATATTTATATGTAGCTCTTTTAGTTCACATTGATATGTAGCTCTGTTGGTTCACATTGATGTATAGCTCTTTTAGTTCACATTGATTTGTTGCCCTTTTTGTATTTATGTGTAGCCTTTTCGTACACATTGATGTGTATCCCTTTTGGTTCGCATCGGAGTGTAGCCCTGTTATTTTACATAAATTGATGTATAGCTCAGTTGGTTCACATTGATGTGTAGCTCTTTTAGTTCACATTGATGTGTAGCTCTGTTGGTTCACATTGATGTATAGCTCTTTTAGTTCACATTGACAAGTAGCTCTGTTGGTTCATGTTGATGTATAGCTCTTTTAGTTCACATTGATTTGTAGCCCTGTTTGTATTTATGTGTAGCCTTTTTCATACACATTGATGTGTATCCCTTTTGATTCACATCGGTGTGTAGCCCTGTTATTTTACATAAATTGATGTAAAGCTCTCTTAGTTCTCATTGATGTGTAGCCCTGTTGGTTCACATGGACATGTAGCACTGTTAGTTTACATTGGTTTGTAGCCCTGTTAGATCATATTGATGTGTAGCCCTGTTAGTTCACATTGATGTGTATGTAGCCCTGTTTTTTTGCTTCTCCAACAGTCCAGTGGACAGTCATTCCAGAACTATTAGCTCAGTGCAGCTATGGTGTGTATGCAGGTGATGCAGGATTTCGGCCTCGTGACGTCTGCATCTCTGCTCCAACTGGAAGTGGAAAAACTCTTACTTTTGTACTCCCAATTATTCAGGTAAATTGAACTTCATTTTTATCTTCCATTTCACTTAGTAAGGAACAAGAAGCCACTGCTTTAGGGGACTCACGTGGTGAAAGCTTGTGCCAGAGCACAATTAGCTTTTGTAGTTGTGATTTTTGTGTCAATTTATTTGCATGATGATAAAAAATGTCAAATTGAGTGAAAATTACTTCTCCAGAATGCATCATCGAAGTAAATGGAAAAGTTTTGAAACGAGTCAATAAATTAAAATACCTAGGTATGTTAATTAACATGGAAATCACCAAATGGTCGGGACAGAAACCAGATAGACCACATCATGGTTAACGGTAGATGGAGACATGCATTACAAGATGTGAAGGTAAGAAGAGGTGCAGATGTGGGAAGTGATCACCATTTAGTAGTAGCCAAACTGAAAGTGAAACTAAGAAGGGCTGGACCAACTGTAACTACACAGAAAAGGTTTGACATCAGCAAATTGAAGGACCCCCTTACCAGAAAAGCTTTTGCGGCTGACATAAAGAAACGATATCAATTTGCCAAAAGTCAGGAAAAGACATTGACTGATGATATAGACCAGAAATTCAACACCATTTCAACAATATATAAGGAAAGCAGCAAATCATGCTTGGGATTCCAGGAAAGGAAGAAGCAAGACTGGATAACACCAGAAACACTAAACACCATAACACTGAGAAAGGAAATGAAAAGAAAGAAAACAGAAGCGAAGTCCCCCAGGTTAAAGCAACTATATAGCGAACAATACAGTCAGCTGGACAAGGAAGTTAAACGCCAAACCCGAGCCAACAAAAGGAATTTCCTAGACGATCTTGCAAGACAGGCAGAAGAGGCAGCACTGAGAAATGAACAAAGCACAGTATACAAAATAACTAAATTCATCAGCGGAAAACGAGGTGCAAACAATATTACATTAGTAAGAGATATGCAAGGAAATCTCATCACGACAGCAGAGGGACAGGAAACAAGATGGGCAGAGCACTTCAGAGAAACTCTGAACAAGGAACCACCAGATACACAATTGAATGTTCCTGAGGCTGAAAACGATCTAGATGTAAATACAGACATTCCACGAAAAGAAGAAATCATCACAGCAATCAAAGGGTTAAAGAACGGAAAAGCTCCTGGCCATGATAACTTAAATGCAGAGCTATTTAAGACAGACCCTGAGCTAGCAGCAGAACTATCAGAACCACTATTTGCACAAGTCTGGAAAACGGGGACAACACCATCAGAGTGGAACAAAGGAATAATTGTCAAATTGCCCAAGAAGGGAGATCTTGCAGACTGCAATAATTGGAGAGGAATCACTGTTCTCTCAGTTCCCAGCAAAATACTAGGCAGGATAATTATACAGAGAATTTCAAAGGCAGTAGATCACAAACTGAGGAAAGAACAAGCAGGATTTAGAAAGAACAGGAGATGTGTAGATCATATATTCACTCTCAGGAACATTATAGAGCAGTGCTCAGAATGGCAAAGACAGCTTTACATTAATTTCGTTGATTTTGAAAAGGCTTTTGACAGCATACATAGGGACAGTTTATGGAAAATACTGAGGGCTTATGGAATTCCAAGCTGCATAGTGTCAATCATAAAAAGCCTCTATGCAAACTTTACGTGCAGTGTTGGGCAGAGCAACCTAACCTTTGAGGTGAAGACAGGAGTACGACAGGGATGCCCCTTATCAACCACTCTATTTTTAACAGTCATAGACTGGGTGATGCGCCAGACAACAGAGGGCAGTCCAAGAGGAATAAGATGGACAACATTTTCTACATTGGAAGATCTGGAATATGCAGATGACATTGCACTACTAGCACATTCACATCAACACATCCAGGAAAAAAACGGATAGACTTAATAAGTTTAGCCAGCAGGTGGGCTTGAACATCAATTTAAAGAAGTCTGAGGTCATGACGCTCAATGTGAGCAACCCTGAGCCCATATCAGTAAGGAATAAGCAATTAGTACAGACAGATACCTTCACATACCTAGGAAGCATAGTAACACCAGACGCCGGGGCAGGCAAAGACATCAACATCAGAATGAATAAGGCAAGAACAGCCTTCTTTAGCCTAAACAACATCTGGAAGTCCTCCCAATACAGCACAAGCACAAAATTAAGATTATATCAGAGCTGTGTGCTTTCTGTGCTTCTCTATGGTGTGGAATGCTGGAGAGTTACAGAGAAGGAAATGTCGAAATTGTCCTCTTTTCACACAACATGCCTAAGAAAAATTCACCGAATCTTTTGGCCGAATACCATCACTAACCAAGATCTGCTTACTCGTAGCAAGCAAGAGGACATGCACACCATCATAGCTGGCAGACGCTGGAACTGGGTTGGTCATGTCCTCAGAAGAGACCCCGATGCCATCACAAGAACAGCTATGCTTTGGACCCCTGAAGGAAAACGAAAAAGAGGCCGACCAAAAACAACCTGGCGGAGGACTGTGGAGGCTGAGATGCAAAGAATGAACCAGAGTTGGGGCACTGTACGAAGGATGGTCACCGACCGAGCAAAGTGGAATCAATTTGTTGTTGCCCTACAAGACGCCACTAGGCGTGATGGCCACTGACTGCTTTGACGGTCGGCGGCTAAGGATCAAAGAAGAAGAAGAAGAGGCATGTTAATAACATCAGACTGAAGATGCATCTCAGATGTGAAGAGTAGCATAGCCCTGGCAAAATCATTGTTCTGTAAAATGAAAAATACATTATGTAACAACACTGTATCAGTGAACTCAAACAAGTTCTTGAATCTTATGTAGAACCAATCCTGACATGTGAAAGTGAGACATGGACAATTAGTAAGGAAGCAAAAAAATCCCTGGAGGTCACAAAGATGTAATTTTATAGAAGATAGTTAAGAATACCTTGAATGGCTAAAAAGTGTTATGTGGTTGTCTTGAAAGTAGTCAATGCATGAAGGAATCAGTCCACATATTTTAGACATGTTGTGTCGAAAAAGAAGCTGGAATATATTATGACAACAACAAAGATTGAGAGAAAGAGATAGTGGATGGTAAAGGGAAAAGATGTTGGATAGTTTTAACTTCATGGCATGGAAAGAAACCAAGAACAGAATTGATTAAAAAATCATGGAGACAAAAAGTTGTGGAGAGACATGATTACCTAAACTCCCATGCATGGTACTTGAAGAAAAAGGTGAATCCTAACAAATACAGGAGTCCAGTTGGCTAAGCTGTTAGAGTGCTTTTCTCTTGTGATACAATTGCCGGGTTCCAGGATTTAAACCTGGAAGCATATTGCTGCAGTTTACCCAGCTGTAAATGGGCACCTGACTCTGCTCTTGTGTTGGGGAAAGCAAAGGCACTGAGGAACTGAACTGGCCACCCCACCTCATAAAAAAAGTCATGATCAGCCTAGGCATAGAGTGCAGAACTTGGGGTAGTGGGACAACAGAGCTGAGAAATTAATCAGTTAATAAATGATAAAGCTGGGGATGATGATGCTATTGTGTATACTGATGGGTCTGTAATCTTTGGGGCCTCTCAGCTATAATAAAGGGCATGGTCGTCACGGAACACAGCATGGCTTACAGGACAACAACCTCCAGCATGAGAATGGAGGTTGAGGCAGCTACTGCAGTCCTAAGGTGCCTGTCTGAAACTTTATTAACAAAGACAATTATTGTGTCCGACTCTCAGTCCATGCTTTGGAAAGTCTGAAACGGATGGCTTCATCGTGAATGGATAACCTCCATAGAAGCCTCGAATCTTCAGGAACTTGTTTTGATCTACTGACCTGGTCATGCAGGGGTACACGGCAATGAAAGAGCTGACAGACTAGCTTCAAAAGCACCCATAGTGGGTGCATTGGATATGGATAAGGGGGAGATACTAAGGACAGTTAATGATTGCCTGTTAGAGAATGACACTGCAATTGATGAATCATCAAGGTTAAGATTGCTTGAATTTGACTTAAAACACAAGGCAAGCAAGAATGGACGTTTGAGAGGACGCATCCGGCGTAAATACCATCAGTGTGCAACAGGAACAATTAGCATTCCTACACTTCAACATTTGCTGGGGGAGACTGAGCACCTATGGGTTTGCCCGGAGTGCAATGATGCAGATTCTGATAAACAATAAACTACTTTGCATTGGCTGCAAGAAGCTCAGCAGCCCTAGTAAACTCTTAAGTACCATGAGCCGATAAATCTGTTCGGGAGGTTGTTCTGTTAGGCCCGTGAGCTGATTTACCGGCTTTTTGATTTGGTTTTGTTTGTAACACCATTCTGAAACTTTAAACAACCAAAGAACATTATTTCTGATGACAGAACTTCCTTTTCCTTCAAACGTGACCGCCGAATAAAAAACACTTGTTGTTTATTTGTTAATTTGTGGATATTTATCATTTGTTTTCTAAGTTTTGAAATGACTATGCCCCACTAGGTCTATCAGGCCTCGTAGTTGACTTCGGATCGAGCTAGGAAATTATTTGAAGAAAATATGGATGATGATACTAATTTAGATTGTGTTGGTTATACAGATAACGATGAAAATAAATCAAATTATCAACAGGATTGTGAAATCAAGTCATGTGATAGTGTAGATGATAATGGCACATCAGATAGCAGCAACAGCATAATGAAATAGCCACAAATTCAGGAGCTTTGTCTTTCAAAAGTAAAAAAAAAGTGAAGAAGGATGATCATGTTGCAATACAGTATCATGTGACGACAACAAAAGTGAAACATGATGTGAAATTGATTATTTTTATAGGCCAGAGACTTGTTTTTGTAACCTGTAAAAATAATGATTTCGAAACAAAATCATTGCTGTTAATAGTATTACAATACTTCTGCATGTGATATTTTAGCGTTTTTCTTTGGATATTTACTTGAAGCGTGGTGTCACAAGCCAGAAGTGTAATTGTTTTCTTTATTGTTACATCATATTCTTCTGTCGACCTCCATTTTACTTCGCATAACTGATAATTTCTTCAAGATAGCTTTTATACATCATACACACCAGTAATCTACCTACATTTGCCTACATTTTCATATATAACAACAAAAGTATTTATGCGCATGAACGTCATAAAAATGTATTTACTAAAGACCACTGTTAATACACACTAGGTTGGCCATTTTTGCTTGGGCCAAACCCACATGTTTGATTGGGCCAAACCAACATCTTTGCTTAGGTAAAACCCACATTTTTGATTGGGCCAAACCAACATTTTTGATATGGCTAAACCCACATTTTTGATAGGGCCAAACCAACATTTTTGCTTGGACCAAACCAACATTTTTGATTGGGCCAAACCAACATTTTTGATTGGGCCAAACCCACATTTTTGATTGGGCCAAACCCACATTTTTGATTGGGCCAAACCCACATTTTTGATTGGGCCAAACCAACATTTTTGCTTGGGCCAAATAACATTTTTGATTGGGCCAAACCCACATTTTTGATTGGGCCAAACCCACATTTTTGATTGGGCCAAACCCACATTTTTGATTGGGCCAAACCCACATTTTTGATTGGGCCAAACCAACATTTTTGCTTGGGCCAAACCAACATTTTTGCTTGGGCCAAACAACATTTTTGATTGGGCCAAACCAACATTTTTGCTTGGGCCAAACAACATGTTTGATTGGGCCAAACCAACATGTTTGCTTAGGCCAAACCCACATTTTTGATTGGGCCAAACCAACATTTTTGATAGGGCTAAACCCACATTTTTGATAGGGCCAAACCAACATTTTTGCTTGGACCAAACCAACATTTTTGCTTGGGCCAAACAACATTTTTGATTGGGCCAAACCCACATTTTTGATTGGGCCAAACCAACATTTTTGATTGGGCCAAACCAACATTTTTGCTTGGGCCAAACCCACATTTTTGATTGGGCCAAACCAACATTTTTGATTGGGCCAAACCAACATTTTTGCTTGGGCCAAATAACATTTTTGATTGGGCCAAACCAACATTTTTGATTGGGCCAAACCAACATTTTTGATTGGGCCAAACCAACATTTTTGCTTGGGCCAAACCAACATTTTTGATTGGGCCAAACCAACATTTTTGATTGGGCCAAATAACATTTTTGATTGGGCCAAACCCACATTTTTGATTGGTAGTGAAAAAGTTAAATAACAACAACAACTACCTTTACCTGTTTTGGTTATAAAAGGTATCAAATACAAACAACAACAACAACAACAACAACATGTTTGTTCTCATTAAATTTGTAAATAATTTTTTTTTAACATGGCAGTAATGCTATATCACAAGAGAATTTCACATCTGACATCTAAACAGCTTGCCACGAATCACAAAGCTGGAATACTAAACAAAATCATATGCTGTTATTGTTCCGATCCCTGGGGTTTAGAGTTTTCTCATTCCTCCTTGTTTTAGGGTAGTTTTTCAAGGGCTTTCTCACAAACCCAAAGGGCTGCACCAACTCAGAAGGTCCTGAGGCCATGCTCAACATTGTACTCTGGCTGGCTGGCGTTTCTGAGTGACAGCTCTTTGGAATGTGGAGTCAAAAGTGTGCTCCTTCATTGTCCATTCCCCGGCACCTATTGTCTGCTGGCGTAAATTAAACTGTTGTAATGAATTACGGCTGCCAGTAGTGTAATGATGTATAGGTTTATCATGTTCTGGACAGGATGGTTTCACACTGGGTTTCTCACTGGGTTTCTCACTCCTCAGTTATTGGCCCTGGAATCACCATCAGTTCACTACCTTAACCAAACCAAATGAAGGTTATTGTCATCAAGGTCACCAGACCAACAGCTTCATATAAATCATAGATCTGGAATGCTAAACCACATAAATCATTGAGTTGGAATAGTAAACAACCTCATATAAACCATTGAGTTGGAATAGTAAACAAACTCATATAAATCACTTAGCTGGAATAGTAAACTACCTCATATAAATCACTGAGCTGGAATAGTAAACTACCTCATATAAATCACAGAGCTGGAATAGTAAACTACCTCATATAAATCACAGAGCTGGAATAGTAAACTACCTCATGCTTGTATAAATCACTGAGCTGGAATAGTAAACAACCTGATATAAACCATTGAGTTGGAATAGTAAACGGGACCAAAAGATGCAGCAATAGAGAATGCAGTCAGCGACCCATAGCTTGACTGCTTGCATCAGAGTCAGCGAACCAGAGCTGACTTAAGACCGTACTCCACCTCCACATGGTGGTCCTGGAAACAGTCTGCAGCAGTGCAGTCTGGCTGAGCGAGTACGGATCGCAATGGGAAGGCAAACCCGGTCCCTAAAAAATTCCGTGCTGAAGTCGGATGAGTCGACCGAAAGGTGCAGATATCACAGCTACGGCGTAAACAGACACAACGCAACCATCGTCCTTTTCAGGGCGAACGAGGAAGAAAAAGAAGAATAGTAAACAACCTCATATAAATCACTAAGCTGGAATAGTAAACAACCTCATATAAACCATTGAGTTGGAATAGTAAACAACCTCATATAAACCATTGAGTTGGAATAGTAAACAACCTCTTATAAATCACTGTGCTGGAATAGTAAACAACCTCATATAAATCATTGAATTGAAATAGTAAACAACCTCATATAAATCACTGAGCTGGAATAATAAACAACCTCATATAAATCACTGAGCTGGAGTAGTAAACAACCTCACATAATTCACAGCTGAAATAGTAAACAACCTCATATAAATCACTGGGCTGGAATAGTAAACAACCTCATATAAATCACTGAGCTGGAATAGTAAACAACCTCATATAAATCACAGTTGGAATAGTAAACAACCTCATATAAATCACAGCTGGAATAGTAAACAACCTCATATAAATCACAGCTGGAATAGTAAACAACCTCATATAAATCACTGAGCTGGAATAATAAAGAACTTCATTGTAATCACTGAGCTTAAATACTAAACAAAATCATATGTTGGTGTTCCGATCCCCAGAGTTTCAAGTTTTCACTTTTTTTTTTTTTCTCGGTTAAAATAGGTCTCCAAATAAATGCCTCTAAAACTAAAGCTATGAACTTTTCTAACGAGACCTTTGATATCATCTTGAACGGGGAAAAACTACAGAAAGTTGAAAGTTTCAATTATTTAGGCAGTAAAATGACTCAGGATGGTGACACAACAAGAGAAATCCATACTAGAATTGCTTTGGCAGCTAGCGCCTTCAATAGATTATCTAACATTTGGAAATTACGATCATTGAATATACATACCAAGCTTCGTCTGTTTAATTCAAATGTTATCTCAGTGTTAACATACGGCTGTGAGAGTTGGAAAATAACAAAATCATTGGAGAAACAAGCTGAATACATTCGAGAACAAATGTCTTAGAAAACTCATGAACATCAGTTGGAAAGAATTCAAGACTAATCGACAAATAAGAGAAGACTCTAGGCAGAAATATGTCTCCGACTATATAAGTAAAAGACGATGGTCATATATCGGTCATGTCCTACGAATGCAAAACAACAGAATACCACTACAGGCGCTCACTTGGGTTCCTGAGGGTAAGAGGAAAAAAAGGAAGACCAAAAGAAACACTCAGAAGAACAATAATAAGAGAAGGAAGAACGTTGGGCCTAAATAATGTGCAAGAGCTAAGAGGAGTGGCATCACAACGAACAACCTGGAGAGCACTGGTTTCTGCCTTATGCGCCGTGTTTGGTGCTTAAAGAATTTATTATTATTATTATATCATAGTAATCATAGAGCTGGAATAATAATTACTTCATATTAATCATTGAGTTGTAATACTAAATTACTTTGTATAAATCATGAGCTGGAATACTAAAAACATTTGTATACATAATGAAGTTGGCAATATAAACAAATTCGCATAAATTATTGAGTTGGATATTCACCAAGCGTGATGCTCAGTGACTGGATCAAAGTCATTGAGTTGTATAATTAAGAACTTCATATAAATTGTTGAACTGGAGTAATGAACATCATCATAATAGTGCCTGCATTGATAAAACAAAGTAATTATACACATGCAACTTCAGAAACTTCTATTATATGCTCTTCTGTCATGAAGCATTCCAGACGTGGTTGATTATTGCTTTCCAATCAAGTGCATATATAGTAACGTGTGCTTGTATAATATATTTCTTTAAGATGTCCATCACCCTTTTGATCCACATTTTCCTGTGCCATCCTCTACCTCATCATTTCTGTTTTGAAGCATGTTATACAATTTATCAACAGGCTCTCCAAAACAGAGTTGTGCCCCATGTGAGGGCGCTAGTTATCCTTCCTGTCAGAGATCTGGCTATACAAGTCTACAGAGTTTTTCAGCAGTATGCTCAGGGCACTTCCCTTCAGGTATGTTAGTGGACCGTATCCTTTATATTCTCCACATCTTTTTTTTTCTCTGTCTTCATTTTTTTTTTCATCCAGACATTTCACTGTTTTCATACATCTGATCTATATTTTTTAATGTCTGTTTGTCCCCTATAAAAACTTAGAATTTTCATTTTAAACTAAGCTTATCTTATATTAATGGATTCGTCTCTATGGCGGACAGATTTTAGCGTAGTGCTCTGGAGCCTGTTTTCAGGCTTAAAAATGGACAAAAAAAGGATTCCATTTATTTTGCGTCAATATATCAGCGGATTTGTCTCGATGGCGGAATTATTTTAAAATAGTGCTCTTGAACCTAAATTAGGTTTTCATACCTTAAAACCAAAAAAAGGACGAATTTAAATTTTTTTTTTTTTTTTACATTTTAAAATATTATTATTACAAATGTAAGAAACACTTCTTACTCCGTTGTCAAGCAGTTTTTGTTTTTGTTGTTCCGTTTCCATTTTTCAAGCAGAGCTTTTGTTATTGTTGTTCCATTTCCTGTTGTTAAAAACAAAAACAAAAAAAACAAGAACTCCATAGAAGTAATAAAAATGTAAACCATTATAAGCAGGGATTTGGAACAATCAAATGTTTGAATTGTCCCGCTCAATCTCCACTCTGGCATCTATAGTGACTGCCTTGGCTCCACTCCATGCTCCGACTCATTTTCTTTTTTTTTATGTTATGTTTAAAAAAAAATGTGCGACTCGTAACTTTGAAAAATCTACTTTATTTATTCAAGAATTCTCAAACAGGTTAAATGTCATTTAAACTAGAATCGTTCCATTATTCTTATGATCATAATTTATTATGTGAAACAATATTACTGCAATAAGATTGTCTATCATAACCTGTCATAGATCATTGAAAATTAACGTTAGCACCATAAACAGTCGACATAACTAGCTTGATGAGTTGCCATGCTCGAAGCGACTCTACAAGCAACCTGAATATGGTGTGGGTAGCTATGAATGGCCTCAAGAACATTTTTAACTTTCAGCCCATCAGTAGTTTCCATCGCCTCACATTTTTCTGAAACTTACTGTCAAATAACGTTATGATTCACAGAAACCTGTTGGTGTGATTCCTTTTTATCCTGTTCCTTTTTGTATGTCATCATCTTTTGAAGGATTAATCATCATTATCATTCCCTTTTTGCTCCGTATCGAGCACAGGGCGTGAGTGTTCACGACACGTGCTTCATTCATCTTTGTTTGAGCTCGCCATTCACTTCCTTTTCCACGGACGTCTCCGATTTCTTCTTTGCTTTTTTCAAAAGCCCCAATGTGGGCCTTTAAAATTCAAATGTAAAGCCATCACACATCAATGAGAACTGTCTCCGTAAATCGGCAATCAATCATGTGGACATATTTGAATTTGCTGTTGATGCTGTGGCTGAATTTGCTGTTGATGCTGTGGCTGAATTTGCTGTTGATGCTGTGGCTGATTTTGCTTGTACTTTTACTGCCATCAAATGTTTTTGTTTTCTTTTTCTATTTTGTGTGTTATGGCCTTCCAAAAGTAATAAACAAAGAGTATTACATTTGATTTCATAGTTTACCTGCTTGTATATACTAGTATTACCAGTTAAGAGTTACCCCTTAAGCCTTATGACTGATTAATAACTTTAAAAAAAATTTGTTTATAAATAAAATATGTAAACTTGAAACTTGCCCCATGTAGCTTCCGGGGGTCTCCAGAGAGACAAAGCAAAAATAGAATTACTGCGCCGTCATGCATTTCGTACAAGGCGACTAAATGGAGGTTAGATGAGACTGGTAACGTCACTATGTGAAATAAATTGCCACAGAAACCACCTCTGCACAGAGAGCAAAAGAAACTTGATGAAAATTTTGATGGAACTTTTGATGGGACTTTTGAGCTTATTTGTTTTTAAATAAGTTTAAAATTTTAAGTAAATGGCATTTCTAATTTTAAAAATCAAGTGCTGCCAACATTTAAGTAATACCAAAGTGTTGCTGCTGATCTGTGATCACACGGGAGGACAATTTTGTTTTGTTTTGTTTTTTCATTAAAAGTGTGATATTTATTTATTTTTCCGACTGAAATTAACCCTGAAAGTATATGGAGCAAAATTAAACAATAAACTCTGAATTCAAATAAAACAACCATTACATATTTCATTTCATTTTTATACATTTAGTATAATATTCAGTCAGCGTCTGTGGCCTAATGGATATAAACGCAGTTTCATAATCCAGATATAGCAGGTTCGAAACCTGCTGCATTCGGTTTGGTAGCAGATCGCTTTGTGTGGATTTTTAACAATGGTATAAGCGCCGTACCGTTCAGAAAGCAGTGGCAAACTACTGAATGAAAAAATTGCCTAGAAAAGTCACAAACAGCCAATAAAAGCTGGGGTTGATTGCCACGTCCTGTAAAGGATAAGCAACTACCTTTTTAGTATAATATTCATTTTGGTTTGAAAATGAAGAAAGAAAGAAAGAGCAGTGGAGCAGTCAAAATTTTCTGTACTCTAGCTCTGCTCCAGCTCTGGGCTCCACTCCAAAGCCCTGATCATAAGTGCTAAATTGTAAAGGCTCACAAAAAATCTTCTTATACTGTAGTTCATGTTGATACTAATGTCACCTAAGAAACGATCTTCTTTTAGAGGTTTCATTGTCGCATCAGATGACATTCTACTTAGAACCTGTGAAGTTGGTGACCTACTAGCACTATGGATGATTTTACAGAGATGATTTTACAGAAGCTTTTAAACATCAGAGGAGCCGTGGTAGCACAGTGGTTAGTGCACTGGCTTCCTAGCTCGGTGGTCCATGGTTCGATCCTCAGTTGAAGTGGGATTTTTTTAGACCACAAACGGCTCCGGGGCCGTATTGGGAATATGGTGTTAGGCCCATATTTTCTTCACCATCGGCACACTAGGGGTGATGTGGTCAGCATCACACCGGCCACCTTAACCTTCCCAGAGTTCCTCTGGTACCCAATTCACGAGGCTGGGTCGGCCCCGGAGCCGTTTGTCACTGGGCTAATCTGAGAATTAACCGTGGAAGGTTGATCCTGGTTGCTCACATAATAATGGTAGCTCAGAAGTACTGCAACCTGGTGATATATTAAAAGTTCAGTTACTTTTTTTTTACTCAGGCAACACCCGGTACGTCTGCTAGTTGTCATCTGCTAGTTGTCATCTGCTAGTTCCTTCTAATTTCATCATCCTTATTTTCCATTTTGCTCCAAATGAAGCATGGAGCCACCATTACAGCTGGTCCCTTTGTAAGAAGCCTACACCAATCATTGACAAGCTCTTGCTGCGTTGGTTTCTGTAGCACTATATTTTACATGATGAGTTTGCCAGCCTCATGAACAACCTCTTATTAGTCGTCTTGTACCACACGTCTTAAGGAACATTAGTCTTATTCTTTGTCTTATCAGAGACCCCTGGGAACCACACGAGGACCTTCTCATTTCTTTGTTTTGATATACACCTCTTGTTCTTATTTTTATGTCTTTGTTTACTCATCGTCTCATTCCCTGTCATCATATGCTTCTTTTCGTCTCATTTTTTAGTTGTCATTTACGCATCTGGAATCCCAGATGACGACATACGCCACTTGATGATGACATAATTAAAAAGTACCCATGCATGCGCAGATGTGTCAGCAACAAATGCAACAGAAAATGGAGGTGGTGTGTTTCTGAGCTTTAGCATTGGTGCACAAATAAAGCTGTCAGTGGCAGCAGGGCAATTCTCAAGTAACTTCAGAGCAGAAGCAGATGCCTTGAAAACTGCAGCAGAGGTTTTAATGACAAAGGAAAGCACTGAGAGACAAGTTGCTTTCAACACTGATGCACAGTCAGTAATTGCAACGTTGAAAAGCCAAAATAATGCAGACCTGGATGACCTAAGAGTAGTGCTCCACAAACTATGTCAACAATTCAAAATAGTTGTGATCCAGTGGATCCCATCTCATTATTACATCCCCTGCAATGAACAGGCTGAAAGATTGGCAAAAGAAGGTGGAAAGCTACCTCAGCCTAATGCAAGCATAACTTTCAAAGAGGCAAAAAGTTTTATCAGAAGAGAACAAATGGTAATCTTCAGACTCTGCAAGGGCCTTAACAGATTGGGATATTATCTATTCAACAAGCTAGAGATACGAACTACCAATGAGTGGAGAGACAAAAAAACACACGGAGAAGAGAGCTGGAGACAGAATTGAAAGGAATGAGGAAGACATGGAAAGACCTTGAGCTCAGGGATTGTAGCCTACACCAAAGTGGCCTAACATCATGATTCCCTGTTTGGTGAAACATGCTGAGAACCCAGAATTCCACACTAGGAGGAAACACTTAAGCCTCATATTTAACTCCAACTTTTACCCAGTGGGCAGCTTGGGTAAATGGCAGGTGCAGGGAGCTGGGAAGTGGCTCTGTGCATTATTTGACAATTTCCTGGGAGAGCCCAGTACCAGAGCACAGTATTTTAGCCCTGCATATTTGAAGAGCAGATGATAAGAAATGCTCAGTATTCCACACTTCCTTCCCCCTACTAGATTGAAACGAGATGTGAGGATCCTTTAAATGCTTGCCAAACCAGGATTGAACATCTGGGAAAGAAACTGGAGCACATAACCCAGGGAAAGCCTATATCTAAAATGTAGATAATACCAAAGATTCTTCAACTTGGTGTTGGCTATGAAAGAGTGACAAGCTCAGCTGCCCTACTTAAACAACACATCTAATTTCTCTGTCTCCTTGTCCTTCTCATCTCATTCTGTGTTGTCATATGCTCCTCCATATCTATCTCTCGTATGAGACAACTGATATCAGATTGGGCATGAGGCTGGCAGCCTCATTATGTAAAACAAATTGCTACAGAAGCCAGCACTACATGAGCACATGAATGGTGGGTCCAAGCATCCAACAAGGGGACCAGCTTCAGTGGTGGTTGCATGCTTCATAAGGGGTGAAAAGGGAAATGAATGCGTCACTAACGTCAGTTTCACGTCTGCTTTTCTCCAGGTTGTTTTATTAGCGGGGAAGAAGGAATTCCACTCAGAACAAGTCAAGTTGGTACGAGAAAGGTAAGCAGTGTTAGTAGAAGCCGTGCTGGGAAAACTCACAAAGAACTGTAGCAGATGGTTTGCGTAATGAGACACATTTGGTATCTTCTTCTTCAAGTACAGTGCCTAGTGGCGTAGGAGATATGTCTCTCCACAACTTCCTGTCTCCAGTACAATTTATCAATTCTGCTGTTGACTTCTTTCCATGCCACGATGTCAAACTGTCCAGTATTTGCTCTCTTTGTCTTCCCCTATCTCTTTTTCCTTCAATCTTACCTGTTGTTACGATATATTCCAGCTTTCCTCTTCTCATAACATGCCCAAAAAAAGTGGATTGCTTCTTTCTAACTTGTGAAATAAGTTTCCTTTGTGCATTGACCTCTCTCAGGACATCCTCATTACTCTTTTTTGGCTGTCCATGGCATTTTTAACATTCTTCTGTAAAACCACATCTCTGTTGCCTTCCCTATTTGTTTACTAATTGTCCATGACTCACTCCCATATACATTTGGTATATGGGATATAAAATGATCATATTATCTGCCTGTCTGCTGATAAGAAAATGTTTCTATAATTTCTGTTTTATAGAAGATGTTCTTATAATCTGCTTTCCTGTAGAAACTGTGCATGCATGCTTTGTTTGTTTATTTTTTACTTCAATAAATCAGTGTACAAATTCTTTAGCTTTAAGTACAACACACGTTAAGAAAATCATTTGAAAGAAGTCTTTATTCTGGAATCCTCAAATAGAGGGAGAAAGAAATTAAGACATAGACACACAGGAGGTCAAGAAGACACGAACAATGTTGAGTGTATAGCACAGGATATGTATTGTTTGAAGACCTATGGTCCACAGGGAGCTAAAACATAATGAATGACATCAATGTTATACTTTCAGTGTCAAACCTGGACACAAACCGAAGAACAAGAAAAGTCATCAGTTTTAAGTGTTGTTGGTTAATGAATGAATGATTGAACCCCTGGATCTAATCAGTCAAAATCTCCATGTTACTAATAGTCCAAGTGAAACATCCTGTAACGAATAATGAAAACAATCCTACCAGCTTTTCAGGAAAATATGGGACAGGTATACATGGCACTGTGAATGCTAAATTGAACACCCTTTTAAAAAAGCATGGTAAGTTTGACGACAAAGATCCAGTGAGGTTGAAATGGAAGGGAATGAAGTGACTACAGGAGAAACAATGTCATCATCAGCACATGCAGTAGAAAGATCACAGCATAATTGTTTTCCATCATGTTTTGGCGGGTTACTTGCTCGTACTAATAATAATAATTGTCTTGGTATATCCACTAAAGAATGAAACACTATGCTGATTGAAGGAGGTAATCATTAAAACATCCTAATCCAAAAGAGGGCAAACAGCTACATCCCTTGATTTACAGGAATTCCGTGTAAATACTTTCCCTTGACACACTCAGATGTCAACTTGCTTGCACCTGAAGGAAGCACTGTAGCTGAATGTTGTACATTAATTTTTGTAAGAAGAATGTTGATCAAAGTGTTTTGACATTTTTTCTAAAGAAATATTTTGATTACCACTATATTGTGACTCTAAGAATATATTAATCTTGCTCACTTCTATTGGGCATTGTGTAAACATTAACATAATTAAGATTTTAAAAAACTGCGTATACCAAAGTGCAGTGGTGGTGTAGTGGTTAGAATGATTGCTTTACAAGCGTCATCCTTCAGCTCCTCATAGGAGCAAAGGTCTTCAGCATATGTCTTCCAGGTTTTCCTGTCCTGTGCCCTCATTCAAGATCTTTTCATGGTCCCTTTTATCTCCTTCATTTATGTCTCCAGTTCTCTTCTCCATGTGCTTTCCTGTCTCTTACCCTGGGGATTCCAGAACAAGGACTGTTTTGTAATACTATCAACTGGTTTCCTTATTTATGTTTCCTATCAGACATCTTCTCATATTTTGTTCCACAGGCTCTTGTCTGATTCTTGTCATCAGTTCTACATTGGTGATCTTGTCATCAGTTCTACATTGGTGATCTTGTCATCAGTTCTACATTGGTGATCTTGTCATCCGTTCTACATTGGTGATCTTGTCATCAGTTCTATACTGGTGATATTGTCATCAGCTCTACACTTGTGATCTTGTCATCAATTCTCCCACTAGTGATCTTGTCATCAGTTCTACACTGGTGATCTTGTCATCAGTTCTACACTGGTGATCCTGTCATCAGTTCTACACTGGTGATCTTGTCATCAGTTCCATACTGGTGATCTTGTCATCAGTTCTACATTGGTGATCTTGTCATCAGCTCTACATTGGTGATCTTGTCATACCATTTCAGTCCTTGTTTGCACAAAAACACAAAAGAAACCGTAATTACCCTGACGTTAGGAACAACTGCAGCAGAGGAAAGTTATTGCAACATGAGGTGTGTTTACCATGATTTGACCTTTGATTTACCATATGTTTCTATTTACAGACCTTATGCAGATGCCTCAGAAAAATGGACCAGTTTAGCTGACATTGTAGTCGCAACTAAAGGAAGACTTCTAGATCACATCCAGCGTACTGAGGGATTTGATCTCACACATTTACGTTTTCTAGTAAGCATTAAATCCTCAGCTTTTCTATGCTGTTTGTGTGTGAAGTATTGCTTGTAGTGATGATTGCTGGTTTCTTGATATATCCTGTCATTACAGCTGTGAGATGAGACACCAGCTTCTAAGACATATTGTTTAGTTAGTGCTATATTTTGAAACGTAACTTGATATCAATGGAACGGCAGGTATGTGCCACATTCTCTTTTGTTACTGTTCTCACCTTTCCTTGCTACGGCGCTATCCAATAAATATAAATAAGTATGTTTCAGGTACTTGTAAGAAACAAAGAAGTAGAAAACTAGGCACGGAAATGCAACAGAAATAATAGCCTTGGGGGAGAATTGAACCCTGGGCCGTCTGAAGGGCACCATCGCCTCTCTAGGGAGTGAATGTTGACTAAACACACTACCAACTCAGCACCACAAAAAGAATGCTTCTTAGACAGTTGTCACTATCACAACATCACATAAAACTGTGGAATATTGGACTGGGAAACAACCTATTATAGATGCAATCACCTTGATAACTTTACTGTTCACCACTATTGGCCAGATAAGACAAAACAAGGGCCATAATGCTGTGTGTAATAAATTCTACAATAAAAACAGTATAGAATAGCTAGTAGATTTTATTTTCCATGAAGCACTATTATTGTGTACTGATTTGGTGGTGTGATTGGTCATGATTCACTCCCATAGCATGGTGATGGTGCCATTCAGTTGGTCCTGCAGCGTAACCATTTATGTTTATATCTTTACTGTGTACAGGCCTCAGGTTTTCTTCTTTGTTTCAATGTTCATTTCTGCTTTGTTTGTTTCAATGTCCATGCATGTGTTGCTACAGCTCTGTTAATTTTTCAAACTCAGTAATGACATTACCCAATTGTTATAATGAAAATTACATCTAATTGTTATAATTCAACAAATGACATTGTCTAGTTGTTTAGTAACTAAAATTACATATCATTAAAATAATTTGACAATTGACATTACCTTGTTGTTACATAAATAAAATTATACTAATTTTTATAACAACAAATGACGTTACCAATTGTTATATATGTCAATATCCTTTCATCTGAACACCCAAAAACTGAAATATTCTGAAAATCAAAAATTTCTTTGGGCTACTTTATTTTTTCTTTATAGTTTGAGTGATTTCTGACTTTTTTGGGCGACTTTTGGCTATTTTTTAATATATTTTAACAACTTGAGCTATTTTGGGTGATTTTGGCTATTTTTCTAAAGCTATTTAGGCGACATCTGAAAAACCAAAAAAAAAAAATCAGGTTTCCAAACCAAAGCTGTCTCCGAGGATTTTGGATAAAAGTCTTCAGGCCTGTTAAACTAAAATTAACTCAGCAAATAATATTGCCTAATTATTGTACCTAAACAGAGGACCTTATTTGAGTGTCATAACCAAAAGAATCATAAATATATATCCTGGCAGTGGTGTTTCGGCCCCTTACTCTCCTTTACACTTTAAGGGGGGCGGGCCCACCTGGGTCATGACTCCCAAGTGTCAGCCTCTTGTTGTTTATGTAGAAAATGAAGCAATATAGACCAGATTGGAGAAACAGACAGTAATATCAAAGTCTTCATCATTTTCCTTGGCGTTCCTTATGGAACATGTATCCACCAATATAACTGGTCCCCTTGCAACAAGCCTGCACCAAGAATTCACATTAGCGTGCCTCGGAGGTTTCTGTAACAATTAGTTTTACAAGTTGAGATTGGGAACCCAGTGCGCAGCCTCATATTAGTTATTAGTTGTCTTGTACGATGCCAGAGGGTGTAGTAGTCCTATTCTTTCTTTGTTTTATCAGCGACCGCCAGGAACTACACGGAGTTATATAAAAATAAGACAGATTTTTTTTGTTCAAATGGCCAGAGGAGCTTTCATTGCATTGGGAAATATATGGAAATAAAAATAAATCAAGTTTAACACAGAAATCAGAATCTTCAACTCAGATGTCAAGTCAGTACTATTGTATGGCTGTGAAACATGGAGAACAACACAAACAATAACCAAGAAGTTGCAGACTTACTGTTGCGTGCATATTTTGACGCTCATATTACAAAAATCTATATGGCTATTTAATATGGGAAAAATATAGACATTCATTCATTTGTGTATGAAAATGCTGTCTATGGTAAAAGCGAGAGAATCCATGTTTGATTCACACTTTTGATTATAGGAGTAATCGTTCTTGATATTGATCCGGCGCATGGATTGCTCTTACGTTTGTACTTATTTTTTAGGGCCAGAAAATATATTAATTTGCTTATTATGTTTATGGCCTGAATTCATATGTATTACATATTATTAGTACAAGTAGAATCAGTCCTATATTGTATATTTTGGATGGGTAGGCGGGACTAGATTCTTATTATTCCGCTCTAGCGGAAGTATGAGTTGTCTTGACAAGTCGTGATGAGTTCCGATGTACCGTGATAATGGCGGGTACGCACTTTTCAAAGGGCTGGTAGATTCTTAAGGAAATATGATTCATGAAGTGGTTTTCTTCTAAAGGAGACTCTCCTAAGGTACGGTACAATGTATAATTCGGACTCCATGTATTGCCAGACCCTATGTTGATGATCTCATGTTGATTCGACCTAGATGGAACATTGTGCTTTGTATCGCTAGGGTCGTGTTTTGTATCGACGAAGATGACAGACTTTCCTACAGCGGTTATGGCTACGTGAATTAACCTGATCACCGTAGAGCTGTATGGAAACATTTATGAAATCATTTATATACCCATTATAAATTAACTCTGGCTTATATTCACCTTCCTATGAATGAGTGAACGACAACTCAGGGAGGCGGCCATGTTAGATTTCGGTCATCATATGTTTTGATCACTGCCAAGAGAACAGATTATTTATCCTATTATCGGACAGTGACAGGGAGATCTCAATCTTGCTAGAAACCCCTCTTTCGTGGTTTCATAATATATACTACAAACTATGGACGTCAAGTAACTTTAGTTATTTACCGATCTGCCTTCACTGACGCGTTTAGTCAGATAGGGGATGCGGCCATAATGTATCATGACATTGAACTTTTGATGTACTGCCCATTATTTCTGAATGTGTCATGACTTCAGATCTGCTATGTATACCTATAAATTGATATGTCAACATACCATGATGTACTCGTATGTCCCAGTGTGTACGTCTGAATAAATTGAGTAAACAAAGATTCCAGCAGTCTGCATTGGTGCCTTGTAGACACAAGTGTATGAGTGGTTATATTGGTCAGCACACGAACAGTACACCATTCGCGGTAATCACACTCTGCACTTCTACTCCATACATACACCATCCTGCGTCGGTTGAAGTGACCAAGTTTAGGGCCTGCTTCCCCTGGAACCTTTGCCTTCCCTAACTCAGGACTAGGGTGAGTTACCCATTTACAGCTGGGTAGACTGGAGCATGCCTGATCTCAACAACACACCACTCTTCCTTACAGAGCATACAGACTGACACTTTACAGAGTGGGAAATAAACAAAAAAAGAAGAAAGAACCTTTTACAGTGGCGAGCCAGATTCCTGGGTCCAGCTTACGCAGTTTTGTGTTGAGAATCACATTTTACAGCTGAAAGAACATTTGTTTGACCACATCAACACCAGTAGGACAGCTATACAGTCGATGTCAGCTTGACCTGTATTACCGATAGGATGCTGTATCTAGGTCAGCGCTTGTTGACAGTTTTTCGCTGTACAGACAGTATTACACAGGACAGTGGTATCAAGTGTAGAAAATATCTGGAGCAGTATTGTTGACATTTCTCAACGTACAGAAGAATCACAGTGTTGTTGAACATAAAGTGCATAGTTCATCGTTGGATCTTCATATGCTCAACAGAGAAGAATTGACAGTGTAATAGTTTAAAATTAAATCTATTACTGAATAAAGTGGCAAGTTATTAGTATTAAAATAAACTGTGCCTGCTTTACAACACTATACCTGCAACACATTCCATTCATGACATAAATTATATTGTATGCTATATGCTATTTATGCTTACATGTTATTTGTTATGTATTAAATTAGTTTATGTTCTGTGTGACTAGTACAAGGTATGCCGAGTGACATTGGTCTGGTACTAGTATTCTATAGGTACACATTTTCTTAATTGGAAATTTGTTAGCAACAATTTGCTGCTATTTCTGTTAGTTGTGATGAGGTGTTCTTTTCTTCGTTGTTTTTGTTAATAATTTTGTGTTCCTTAGTTTTGTTTGATTTGTTTGCATTTGTTGGTCTAATCTTTTCTATTTTTGATTTTTTTTTACACCCTTATGTTTATACACTGTGGCGTTATTTGTCTTGTTATATTATTGCGTTATGAACGTTTTAGAAAAATCTTAAAAGCTGGGGTTGTTGCCGCGTCCTGTATATATTATTGCAGTTATCATCACGGTTTCTGTGATCATTTTTTTTCATTTCTCCTATTTAATTTAATTTGATCTCTGCAAATGTGTTCATATTGTCTTTTCTTGTCTGTCCTTTGTAATGTCTTTAGTTGACATATGACATAGGAGTTATAGTGGTATACACTGATAGTATAGTACAGATCAGTACTTTATGATTATTTTCCACAGGTACCCAAGTGATCTTTGATTACATTGAGATATACAAGACCTTTGTAAGGCTTGTCTCCCACAGTATTTGAGATACAGTTATTGTTGTCCACAGGTACTCAAGTTATCATTGGTTATTATAAACCATACAAGTTTGGACTAAGACTAAGTCTATGGTATAGACTTGTCTCCCATTAAAGTGAAATAGGGTAATTTGTTTACTTTTTCAGGTTTCTGATTTAAGAAGACAATATGTCTACATTAGATTATTTTATTGCACAAGGAAAATCTCTTGATAAGACTGGGAAAGATTTAGAACAATGGGCTGTTGCTCAATATGACAAAGCATTAGCTGCTGAAGAGAGAAAAGCTGCTGCAGAAGAAAGAAAAGCTATGGCTGAAGAAAAAAGATTAGAAAGAGAAGCTGCTGCTGAAGAAAAAAAAGCTCTGGCTGAAGAAAAAAGATTAGAAAAAGAAGCAGATATTGCTGCTGAACTAAAGAAATTGCAGATGCAAGTGGAGGAAAGGAGATTTGATGCAGAACAGAAGAAATTAGAAGCTGCTGCAGAACAGAAAAAATTAGAAGCTGCTGCAGAACAGAAAAAACTAGAAGTTGCTGCTGCTGCAGAACAGAAAAAATTAGAAGCTGCTGCAGAACAGAAAAAATTAGAAGCTGCTGCAGAACAGAAAAAACTAGAAGTTACTGCTGCTGCAGAACAGAAAAAATTAGAAGCTGCTGCAGAACAGAAAAAATTAGAAATTGCTGCTGCTGCAGAACAGAAAAAATTAGATAGAGAAGCTGAAGAGAGAAAAGCAATAAGAGAACATGAGTTTGAATTAGAGAAATTAAAATTGACATGTATGAGTAATGTTAATCAGGCATCTGGTGGTAATGGTAAACCCTTTGTGTACAAGGTCAAGGTACCAGCGTTTAACCCTACCAGTGATGACATAACATTTTGGCTTTCTAGATTTGAACGGGCTTGTCGATCTCATAATGTTGACAAATCACAGTATGTGAATCAGTTGTCTGAAAATCTAAAAGGGGAGTCCCTAAGTAAGTTATATTTTGTTGAAGAGGCCGACAAAGATAATTATGATGCTGTTAGGGCAGCTTTGATAAAGAGATATCAGCTGTCTGAGGAAGGTTATCGTCTTTTGTTTAAAACAATGAGACCTGAGGTAGGTGTAGAATTCTCAGATTTCATCTCAAAAGCACGAATTACACTTTCACGATGGATTGAATTATCCAAAACAGAGAAAACATTTGATGGTCTTACGGATTTATTGCTAAGAGACAAGGTCATGTCTTCTGTAAATAAATCATTCCTAGAGTTCTTACATGAGCGTAAACCTGGTACAATAAAGCAAATGGAAGAATATTGTGACCAGTATGCCACGGCACACCCTGACATGATTCTTAGTAACTCTAACATTAAAGAGAGTATGCCAGTTGCTTCGGCAACAGAATATAATCAGAATTACTCACACAAATTCCAAGGAGCTAAAAATAAATTTGATAAAAAGGTTAATTGGAATAAGTATCAAAACCAAGATAACCGCTCAAATCAGAGTTCTTCTTTGAAGAACTGGAATCGGGCTGATAGTCCCCGACACGCGAGGGGTACCCATAATGTTAGAAATTCTCGAAAGGGGAGTAGCTATAGGAACTACCCAAGTGCTTCATGGAGACAAAAGAAACAATATTACAGGGATACTCAATATAATGAGCATGATGATTATGATCATGAATGTTATGATTCAAACCCAAATAGGGGTTATAACAAGGGAAATGATAATTATAGAGACAATTATAACCGAGGTAGATCACAACACAAAAGACATGGTAAATCGTATTACCAGGCTAACTCTGCACAACAGGAGTTCCACGACACCGATAATCAGAATAATGATAAAAAAGACTCCAATAGTGTAGCAAATTCCGCTTTTGATTTTGCTAGAGCATCTCAGTGTTCGCAATGCAAAACATTATTCGATCCAACCACAGTGTCTACTTTAAGCTGCGGTCACCCACTTCCCGCTCTCCATGCGTCAATCGCGCATAATGGAAGGGGTGCTCTTGTCTTTAATAGGGGCCTAATAGATGGTACTCCGGTATCAATTCTTTTCGACTCGGGGTGCACTACCATTGGAGTGAGGCAATCACTCGTAAATCCTTCTCGAGCTACAGGCAATATAGTCAAATGTGTAACATTTGGTGGCACATTGGAGAAGTACTCCACTGCCATTATCAATATTGCTACGCCTTTCTTTACAGGAGAGGTGCAAGCATGTCTCTTGCCGAATCCGATCGCTGATCTTATCATCGGTCGCATCTATGGAGTGAAAGAATGCACTCCACAGCAAATTTCTATTTGGGAAAATGTTAATATGCAATCTGTTAATGCAGTAATCTCTAGGGGTCAAGCTCTTAATATGCCACAATCTTCACATTCAGAAGATAATGATGCGCAGATCCAAGATGATCCCTTGGAGATTTCCCACGATTCCTTTATCAAACAGCAGGAAGAGGATCCTCGATCTTGTAAAGTATGTCAAGAGATTAAATCCAGAGGTCCACGCCATGATGCACCTATTCAGGCTGCAGACATTCCCATTCGGCCATTTCAAAAAATGGCGATAGACATCATTGGTCCATTTAAGATAAAGTCTGCTAGAGGACACCAATTTATTTTGACGTGTGTTGATATGTGCACACGTTGGCCGGAGGCTGTTCCTCTAAAGAGCATAACTACTGCTGATGTCGCAGATGCTCTTTGGTTAATATTTTCTCGTCTGGGGTTTCCAGCAGAAATATTATCCGACCATGGTACCCAACTCATATCGGATACCATGTCTCAAGTAATGTCGACTCTGAAGATAGAGAGATCGCTGAGTAGTATTTATCATCCTATGTCCAATGGGATGGTGGAACGTTTGAATAGAACTCTGAAAAACCTACTAGGTAAGATAACAGAAGATCATCCTCAGGATTGGGATAGGGTTTTACCCAGGGCTCTCTTTGCATAA
>JAMPIV010011450.1:0-26856 GCA_024509875.1 Oreohelix idahoensis | reverse complement strand
ATGTATCTGAGCTTAAGGAAAGGCTAAAGCTAGGATGGGATCTAGCTACTACCAACCTTAAGAAAGCCCGCGCTAAAATTACTAAAAGATACAACAAAGCTGCAAAAGAGAGAGAACTACAACCAGGGGAGAAAGTCCTATTGCTACTTCCAACCGGAAGCAATAAACTTCGCATCGGATGGCAAGGACCGTTTACCGTCCTTAAAAAGATCTCACGTACCAACTACAAGATCTCCATCAAAGGAAAGGAGAAGGTCTTCCACATAAATCTGCTAAAGAAATATTTGGAAAGACCGGTGCCATCCTCCGAGCATCTCCTGGCTGTCGCCATAGCAACGGAAGACGAGGAAGATGATGATGGTTGCATGGAGTATCCACTGCAACCCACAGAATCCTTTAAAGATGTCAAGTTCGGCGACAATCTCTCACCAGAACAACAAACAGAAACCGGGGCTCTACTAAAACAGTACAGTGCAGTCTTAACGGATGTACCTGGTCGAACAAATCTCATTGAATTTGATATGAAATTAACAAACGAGACCCCTGTTCAAACCAGAGTTTACCCCATCCCGTACGCTAAAGCTGATGCACTTCGCGGAGAAATAGACAAGCTGCGTCAGGCAGGAATTATCAGTGAGTCTACATCTCCTTACAGCTCGAGTGTAGTGCTGTTGCAGAAGCCCAATAAGGAAGTTCGGCTGTGCATTGATTACAGGTTGCTAAACGCGGTAGCGGAATTCCAGCCCGAACCTCTCCAAACTGTTTCTGAGTTGTTCACCAAGCTCAGCAAAGCAAAGATCTTCTCCAAGATTGACCTCAGCAAAGGTTATTATCAAATACCAGTCAAGGAGGAAATATAACCTTTGTTAGCTTTCAGCACTAGTGAAGGACATTACACATTTAACGTGATGCCGTTCGGTTTGCATAATGCACCAGGAGTGTTCACCAGGATGATGAGGAAGCTTCTACAACCTTTGCAAAGTCCACATATCCATAATTTCATGGATGACATCTTAATTGCATCGGAAACCTATGAAGAACATATTGCTACGGTTGCTATGCTCCTCAGGAGACTACAGGAAACGGGTCTCACAGCCAGACCTAGCAAATGTCTCATCGGGTTTGAACAGTTAGACTTCCTGGGGCACACTATTTCTCACGGATGCAGTTGGCCTATTAAGAAGAACGTGGAGAAAATAGTGGCAGCAAAAAGACCCCGAACGAAGAAAGACGTACGTTCCTTCATATCGCTATGTGCATACTATCAGAAGTACATCCAGAACTTCAACGGACTGACGGCACCTCTGACTGACCTCACAAAGAAAAGTTGTCCTGATAAGGTCATATGGGATCAAAAGTGCGAACACGCGTATAGCACTTTGAAAGGACAGTTGTCTGCATACCCCATTTTGAGGTTGCCTGACCTCAAGAAACCTTTTGTACTGAGAGTCGACGCGTCAGGTCAGGGCATCGGGTCAACACTGCTTCAAGCCGATGACAGTGACCTGAACATGCTATTTCCAGTTGCCTATGGCAGTCGGAAATTAAATAAAGCGGAACGGAACTACAGCGTAGTTGAAAGGGAATGTCTTGCTCTGATTGACGGTATCAGACGCCATCATGAGTTTCTTTATGGTACATCTTTCACGGTGCAAACAGACCACGCTCCGTTAGCATTTCTTGGTGCCAATAAAGAATTTAACGCAAGGATCATGCGTTGGGCGCTTCTTTTAAGCGTTTATTCTTTCAAAGTGGAATATATTCCGGGAAGACAGAATGTCGGGGCTGATTTCCTGAGTAGAAACTGGTCTACAGAGGAAGAAGAGCAAACTGAAGATACCACTCACCCTAAAATCACCAATCAGGTCACCTCCATTGTCAAAAAATGAAACATGAAAAATGGTTTCATGTCTAAAAGTGGGGACGATTGTGACGTACGTCTAGTTTGACAAGTGAATTCTCCCTGATATGATGGATGATTTAAAGGGACTTTTAGCTTTCCATAACATTAGAACCCCTGAACATTTGTTGTAACTTTTCGTTTGCCAGAACTCATTCCACCGGGACTCATTTAGCATGCGGCACGAGATCAAAGAGACAGACTGAGGGATTTCAGGGGAGACTATCGGCGTTATCAAAGACAGTAGTGGTCCCTGATACGAGACGCAGTTGCTTGCCGCTAATTTCGCGTCTCGGTGTCAATCGCAACCGAGCGAACGGGGGAAAGCCGAAACGGGCAGCAGCGAACGGAGATACGAAGACCAGGGGGCGGCTTCTTCTCTTGATTTGGCGGTCAGATCCCCACAAGTTCATGAGATCAAATAAGCTGTCAAAGTTCTCATGTCCCACTCAACTTACATTCCATTTTAGCTAAATAGACCATGAAGAATAGACACTTCATCATTCGCTGGCCAGAACTTGATAGTAGCACTAGCGATATTTGAAATCTTGCTAGATTATCCCATGGATTTTCATTTTATTTGCAGTGAATTCTATTTCTGTGCAAAGCGGTAATATATATATTGTGTAAAGTGATCAGTGGTCTAGTTCATTCATTATATTTCATTGGATTTTGTGTTAATTTAAACCTATTAAATTAAACCGTCTCAATAGTTCCAGTTGTAAATATAATGATCTATCTATTATATTATTTCAAAAGATAATAGATGCTTAAATTAACTTTTAAAGTCGCGAAGGAATTTATAATTAATAAATTTAGTTAAGTCCTATATTTATAGATGTGTGTTTTTAACCACTAGAATTAGCGTAGTGTTTATTAAATACATAATTAAATACTCGAGTGTATTATAGGCTTAACGGGAAATTTATCGCGCGCTTAGAAGATTATTTGTTTTAAAGTATGATTATGTTGTTATGGGTTTTCTATCTTTTTCTCTAGATTGATCACCTTTTGCAATCCCAGCAATAACGAAATCTTTCAGAGTTTCCATACTCGGTTCTTAAACTTCCAGACAGTTTGATGAGACATTTTTTTTTAAGTAAATCTTGTGGTGGTCCGGTACGGCCTAGCTAACATAATTACATGAAAGAAAGCCTACCCCAGATCATTTGATTATTATCATCAAATTAAATCTGTAAGATAAACTGGAAGATGAACAGTGCCAGTAGCGATAGTTTATATACTGCTCTATTGTGAGAGATTACCGATTTACCTGACTGTGACCGAGCAGAGTTTTTCCTCACTGGATTAAAAAAAACTTTCCCGGTCAGTGACTATCATCACGCAGTGAAGGATTATACCATCACCTCATTTTTCATCCCTATGTCGAACTGCGTCAGTGCCATCCCATAGACTCGTTTCTTTATAATAAAACACAAGAACTCTTAGAACTTCAAGTCCGGCGATAAGCGGGAATATTTGCTCTCAGTGAATCCTCGCATTATCTGGGGCGGGACATAGAAGGACTAGACAGTTGTCATACGTCAAGAGTTAATTATTGTGTTTATCATTCTAAGGGATTGTCTGATGCTGCAACTCGGTAAGTGTGTGGTGTATATGAGTGTGGATCCGCACAGTGTGTATGAATGACAGGAGATTTAATTTTTTTGCAACAAACCATTGGTTAACTTGCCTACCGGGTAATACGTTTTCTGTATACCCGGCATTGTTCCTTTAGTGGGATAATTTGTTAACTCTGTTTCATCCCTCCCCCCCCCCTTTTTTTTCTTTGCTTAGTAAAGGGAAGACACCAGTTGGGATAACAGTATTTTTTTGTCTACCACCATAACTAATTTGGTAACACCTCTTTTCAGAGTAATTAACTTCACTGTTAGGTTAACGTACCCGTGTTCCTGATATTATCTATCTCTGGACTGGGTTTATCTTTGTCTAATAAGCGGGAAGGGCTTAGTCGATACCAATCTTCTTCACCCCTCCCAAATTTTGTTATTTGCATTTGTGTACTTATGATAATTTATGTAATACCTGATATTTGTTAGTGATTGATGTTTAAAGTGAATAAAATCACATAAACTCATTTAGTTCTGTGTGTTGGATATACCCAAAGCCCAACTTTTCCCCTATTCGTTTAATATAGTTTGTATCTACATCGTCTGTGTGTGTGAAAAACACCAAATCGGTGTGCGCGCAGATGCGAGTCTGGAAAACTGGCAAATAATTGTTTGACCAGGAGAGCGGAAGAGAAGATTGAGAGAAGCGATTTGTCGTAAATAAGTCTGTCTTTACTCTCCTCCAGCCCGCTGTAAAGCAACTATTTAACATCTACATTTTCTATCACTGAGCTTTCCATCATCATTTTCCACTCTAAACCGGACCACTATTTCTACGACTCTTTTCTCTCAAAATAAATTTACGACAGCAGGTCATCTACTTCTTATGGGTCATATTGTCTCGACTTGAGTAAGACTTAAAAAAAAGTTAGTTGCTTATCCTTTACAGGACGTGGCAATCAACCCCAGCTTTTATTGGCTGTTTGTGATTTTTCTAGGCAATTTTTTTCATTCAGTAGTTTGCCATTGCTTTCTGAACGGTATGGCGCTTATACCATTGTTAAAAATCCACACAAAGCGATCTGCTACCAAACCGCCTGCAGCAGGTTTCGAACCTGGTATATCTGGATTATGAAACTGCGTTCATATCCATTAGGCCACAGACGCCGACGAGTAAGACTAAGGCTTTGATATTTTCATATCAATGTCCTCAAGTTGTGTTAAATTTGGCTTTCTCATGACAGACACAGGGGCTGGAGTACTTCCTGGTCTCCGCTCGTATTACATTTGAACTGTCTACTTGGGGGCACTGGAATCTCACTTTATATTTTGTTTACCTTCCTCTGAGGAAAAAAATTTCATTTTTCTCCTCAGACAGGGGAGGGTGGAAGATGTGACGTACATATTATATGCAGGTATTTATTTCCTTATATCTAGCTATTAAATAGCTTCGCCCACTAGTTTTTATTACGGCCTGTCGCATTGCGGCAGATACCACTAATTAGTATGCAAGAGAGGTCAAATCGAGGGGAGATGATAGGCATGGGTTCACGGAGCATTGGGCGATGTGTCGTGGAAGAGGGAGGATGCATGTGTAAAATTGCTCCGAGATATTTCAGATGTCAGTGTGTTTGATGGATATGTTCTGAAGTTAGTCTTGTCATCCTGGAATGACAGAGTGCTTGATTCATTCACAGGATAGATAGATGAGTGTATAGAAATGATATAGTGATGTTTGCAGACTGAAGACGGGCGATGTCCCGGTTCTTATATATTCGTATGTTTATAGAGATACAGCTGATTACAGGACTGGATCTCGACATTTACTGATAGACTGTTATATGCCAGTATCTGCATTTACCCTATGCCAGGGGAGTTAGAGATGTGTAGTGACAGAGGTCTTACAAGTAATACTTCATTGGAGCATACGTTTTATTTGTAATAAACATGTTCGTGATGTGAATAAGCTGGACGTTTCTTCAATTCTTGTGTGGCTGTTTATGTAGCAAGGTTAAGGACTCTTGTAATGACCACTTGGCTACTGCTAATATGTTTACTATTCCATGAATCAAATCATTAAACCTAAGCGCAAGTTGGAGAACGCCACAATAATCTAATTTAATAACGTAGTGGTTAAAGAGGTCGTACTTTAAGACGAGTTAGATATACTATTGATATTTTGGTTAAATGTTTATATTTCTTTCCTAAAATCTAGGCTGATCAAAAACCCAGCGAACTAGCGGTCTTATCGTCATATAAAATTATGGTCATATGAACTTATGTCTTATGAACTATGGTCGTATGGTCCATTGGTCTTATAAGTGTATAAGCAACCAGAAACTTTATAATATTGTTGCGTCTTCGGGCTATGACCTGTGCGGTCTATTTTCTTCATTTTATGAGAGAGACCAAACTAGAACAATAATTGTAAATGTTAACTGGACCAGAACTATACCAGATTTTACCTATATAAATCTCATCAGCCAGCTGTGGCAAAATATATTGTCAGCAACATTTGTGTAATTTAACATAGTGTCTCAGCAGCAAGAGGCTAGACAACACAGGAAATACATATGTATTATTCCTCCTATGTCGGCGATCACCACGTATGAACCTTACTCCAACCAACTAAAGGCAGAGATACAGTATTTATCCAGGAAAACAATTAAATCACCAACTCCAGCGACTACCGTGAAATTTGCATTCAGCAACTACGGCTAGTCTGGGGCTGGATTTGGCAAAAATTAATATGACACTGAATAGTCTTATTATTTATTAGTGTTTATTTCCACGGAATGCCTGCGACAACTACTGGGTAAGCGAATATGAATGTTGCCACAGTATGAAGGATTGAATGAACTGTAAGAGAGTAACATAATTTTCTGTTGTTTGTGACGTACGTCTAGTTTGACAAGTGAATTCTCCCTGATATGATGGATGATTTAAAGGGACTTTTAGCTTTCCATAACATTAGAACCCCTGAACATTTGTTGTAACTTTTCGTTTGCCAGAACTCATTCCACCGGGACTCATTTAGTACGCGGCACGAGATCAAAGAGACAGACTGAGGGATTTCAGGGGAGACTATCGGCGTTATCAAAGACAGTAGTGGTCCCTGATACGAGACGCAGTTGCTTGCCGCTAATTTCGCGTCTCGGTGTCAATCGCAACCGAGCGAACGGGGGAAAGCCGAAACGGACAGCAGCGAACGGAGATACGAAGACCAGGGGGCGGCTTCTTCACTTGATTTGGCGGTCAGATCCCCAAAAGTTCGTGAGATCAAATAACCTGTCAAGTTTATCATGTCCCACTCAACTTACATTCCATTTTAGCTAAATAGACCATGAAGAATAGACACTTCATCATTCCCTGGCCAGAACTTGATAGTAGCACTAGCGATATTTGAAATCTTGCTAGATTATCCCATGGATTTTCATTTTATTTGCAGTGAATTCTATTTCTGTGCAAAGCGATTGATCACCTTTTGCAATCCCAGCAATAACGAAATCTTTCAGAGTTTCCATACTCGGTTCTTAAACTTCCAGACAATTTGATGAGACATTTTTTTAAAGTAAATCTTGTGGTGGTCCGGTACGGCCTAGCTAACATAATTACATGAAAGAAAGCCTACCCAAGATCATTTGATTATTATCATCAAATTAAATCTGTAAGATAAACTGGAAGATGAACAGTGCCAGTAGCGATAGTTTATATACTGCTCTATTGTGAGAGATTACCGATTTACCTGACTGTGACCGAGCAGAGTTTTTCCTCACTGGATTAAAAAAAACTTTCCCGGTCAGTGACTATCATCACGCAGTGAAGGATTATACCATCACCTCATTTTTCACCCCTATGTCGAACTGCGTCAGTGCCATCCCATAGACTCGTTTCTTTATAATAAAACACAAGAACTCTTAGAACTTCAAGTCCGGCGATAAGCGGGAATATTTGCTCTCAGTGAATCCTCGCATTATCTGGGGCGGGACATAGAAGGACTAGACAGTTGTCATACGTCAAGAGTTAATTATTGTGTTTATCATTCTAAGGGATTGTCTGATGCTGCAACTCGGTAAGTGTGTGGTGTATATGAGTGTGGATCCGCACAGTGTGTATGAATGACAGGAGATTTAATTTTTTTTGCAACAAACCATTTGTTAACTTGCCTACCGGGTAATACGTTTTCTGTATACCCGGCATTGTTCCTTTAGTGGGATAATTTGTTAACTCTGTTTCATCCCTCCCCCCCCTTTTTTTTCTTTGCTTAGTAAAGGGAAGACACCAGTTGGGATAACAGTATTTTTTTTGTCTACCACCATAACTAATTTGGCAACACCTCTTTTCAGAGTAATTAACTTCACTGTTAGGTTAACGTACCCGTGTTCCTGATATTATCTATCTCTGGACTGGGTTTATCTTTGTCTAATAAGCGGGAAGGGCTTAGTCGATACCAATCTTCTTCACCCCTCCCAAATTTGTTATTTGCATTTGTGTACTTATGATAATTTATGTAATACCTGATATTTGTTAGTGATTGATGTTTAAAGTGAATAAAATCACATAAACTCATTTAGTACGGTGTTGGTCATACCCACAGCCCAACTTTTCCCCTATTCGTTTAATATAGTTTGTATCTACATCGTCTGTGTGTGTAAAAAACACCAAATCGGTGTGCGCGCAGATGCGAGTCTGGAAAACTGGCAAATAATTGTTTGACCAGGAGAGCGGAAGAGAAGATTGAGAGAAGCGATTTGTCGTAAATAAGTCTGTCTTTACTCTCCTCCAGCACGCTGTGAAGCAACTATTGAATCTCTACATTTTCTATCACTGAGCTTTCCATCATCATTTTCCACTCTAAACCGGACCACTATTTCTAAGACTCTTTTCTCTCAAAATAAATTTACGACAATATTTGGCTGGCTCGCCGGGATTATTTTGAGATACATTTGATGCACACATATTTGTGGGCTGGTTCTGGGATCTTGAGCTACATTTGAGGCAATCGCATAGCCGGGTTAAAGAATTTTGAGTCTGATTTAGTCTGGGTCTAACTAGGTAGAGTGTGAATGATTTGTCTTGTGAATTAGGGAAATAAATAAATAATTACACCCCTAGACAAACGTTCTTTAAGTATTTGGGTTGTCCACACAGCATATTTACAGGTTGTTTTCTCTCTACAGCAGTAGAAAGTACAGATAAACAAAAATATTTGCTATTTTAATTATCCTCTGGCGGAGATAATTCAATTTCTTTCTTTATAAGAGTTGCTGGGATTGCGTGATTGTTTTACAGTCACTAAGGTTTTTGAAGTTAAAAAGAGTTGAGCTTAGCTAAAGACGGATTGTTCTGATTTTAAAAAATTAAGTTAACAACGTCTCATCTCAATAATTGACTTTAGGGACGGAGTTTGTTGTCAGAGATTTAAAATTTAGGGGAAAAAAAAAATTTTTTTTTTCCTTTTAAATTGTTTTAATTTAAATTTTTCTCTACTGTTAGTAAAAGTAGATTCTTTTCCAGTGTAACTTACCATTTAGTGGCATAGTCGCTGCGTTTATAGCCTTATTTGCCAGATAATAGCAGCGATAAGTTTGCACAGTACAGGTAGGAGGTAACTCAAGTAAAATTTTTTTTTACTTTGGTTTTTTCCGTAGCGGCTTTGAGTTTTCCCCTTCTTGTTCCATCTTACTATTCTCTAGTCTTAGAAGCATCCAGTTCTTTGACAATGGCAGAGAGAATTAGGATAAGATCCCTTTTGAGGCAAGAGGCCAAGGACTCAGGACTAGACACAGAAGCTGCGAATCTGTTTATCAACCAGGAACTTCAAAGGTATGACGCGGAGGAAGAGAGGGCAGAAGCTAGGAAGAAAGAAGCGGACGATCGTCAATTGGAGCAGAAGAAAATTGAGGCAGAGATGGACGCCCGCAGGGAAAGAGAGAAGGAGAGACAACGCGAAGAGAGAGACAAGGAAAGACAGCATGAATTAGCGCTCAAGGCTTTAGAGAGTCGGAGTGCCTCTACTTCAAATAATGGAGAGCCGTCTTCGCCCCAGTCTCAAACAAGGGATCTCTCCAGCACTCAGTCTGCCCAATTAACTGCTATGTCGTTTTCTTTAGAATCTTTTCCTAGCCCTAACGAAAAAATTGACAGCTACCTAGAAAAATTCGAGAGACTCGCGAATCTTTATGGGTTAGAGAGTACCCGCTGGGCGCTCAAACTTTCAACGTCACTGAAAGGCAATGCTTATGACGTGTACACAAAGCTGGGACCGAATCAACATGATTATGACCTGTTGAAGAAGGCCTTACTACAGCAGTTTGAGATGACTGCCCGAAAGTTTCTGCAGTTGTTCAGAAACAGCCGAAAAGAGAGCACGGAAACATTTCCCCAGTTCTCTTCACGCCTCACGGGTTATCTGACAAAGTGCATTGAATTATCTGACCTACCTCTTTCATATGAGGGACTCCTCGAACTTGTTCTTGTGGAGCAGATAAAATCCACTTTGTCGAATGAAACTCGTAGATTTTTGGCTGAACAGGGGGCAGTCAGGCTTGAAGACATACTCAATAAAGCCGAACGCTATAGCAATGCAATGGCCGAACTTCCCAGCACTAAACGTAAACCCACCGATGAGCCATCTCGAAAACAGAATCTAGAGCAGGCATCCTATTCTTCCACTTCCTCTCAACATTATAACCAACGAGATAACAATACCCAGAAACCTCCCCAGGAAAAATCGAAATTCTACAAAACCCGATTCCCCCCCATCCCCCCCCCCCCCCAACAACAATTCTGATCAACCCAACAAGCCTACGTGGCAGCGCGGCCATCAAGGTCAAGGAAAAGGGAAGACCCCTACACCAGGAACGTCTGATCAGGGCAAACAAACCGGTGCAAACCGCATTGGATGTTTGCATACAGCCTCGAAAGGTAGAGTCAATGTCAGTGATTCTCAACCTGAGGGGGACCGACCCTCAACTCGAGGAACTGTAATTTTGAACGGTACCTCTACTACTTGTCTTTTTGACACTGGATTAAGTTTTGATTGTATTGTCGCTAGGCACCTAGTCAAACCCGGTCAGGAGACAGAGGAAACCGTCAAACTTAGTGGAGTTTTCAGGAGTGATGCACCCAGGACGCTTCCTATCGCATTGGTAGAAATACACTCTGACTTTGTCAGAGGAGTTATTAAAGCGGCCATAATGGATGATCCGATCTACCCAGTTATCCTGGGATGTAGATATGTGTTCATTGGGAGACCTAAGGAGCCGATTGTGGCAGCGGTAACCACAAGAGGGCAAGCCAAGAAGGAGAGGGAGCCTGCGCCAAACTTGTTGCCAAATGAACTGAAGGAGGCGCAACAAAAGGACCCTACTCTGGCGCCCTGCTTTAAAAAACTGCCCATGGCTAAGGACCCCAGACACAACGGAGACATCTTTTCTAAGGATGGTGTATTGTATCGTAGAACGGGCAACCCGGACACGGGGAATAACCAGCTCCTAGTACCGACGCAGTACAGAAACCAGATCTTAGAAATGGGGCACTCTCTTCTCTTTAGCGGACATATGGGACAAAACGCCACTATTCAGCGAATAAAAAACCACTATTGGTGGCCAGGAATGAACTCTGACATTGTCAGGTATGTGAAATCCTGCGCCCAGTGCCAACGGGTAGCACCCAAGCACTTGACACCCCCAGTACCTATGGGGCAAATGCCAATAGTAGGGACTCCATTTGAACGGGTTGCTGTCGACATTATTGGTCCCCTGGAAAAGACCAAAAGAAGGAACAGGTTCATCCTGACCTTAGTTGACACTTGCACTATGTGGGCCGAAGCCGTACCGCTACCATGCACTAATTCCAAGCATGTCGCAGAAGCCCTTGTGCAAATTTTTACACGGTTGGGATTCCCTCAACAAGTTTTGACGGACAATGGATCCCAATTCCGTAGCCTGTTAATGGAGGAGATCTTTAAGATCTTGAGGGCCAAACATATCCACACAAGTCCCTACCATCCGGCCGGAAATGGGCTCGTGGAACGTTTTAATGGTACCCTCACCACCATGTTACGTAAGCTGGGTCAGGAGAAACCGGAAGACTGGGACCAATATATATCGGCTGCCTTATTCGCCTACCGAGAGGTACCCCAAGCGTCTACGGGATTCGCGCCAGCTACACTTTTATTTGGCAGACCTATTAAGGGGCCACTAGAAGCCTTACTTCGGTCCCTGACAGACCAGAAGGCTGACGAGACAGTCGTCTCTGCAAGCAAGTATGTATCTGAGCTTAAGGAAAGGCTAAAGCTAGGATGGGATCTAGCTACTACCAACCTTAAGAAAGCCCGCGCTAAAATTACTAAAAGATACAACAAAGCTGCAAAAGAGAGAGAACTACAACCAGGGGAGAAAGTCCTATTGCTACTTCCAACCGGAAGCAATAAACTTCGCATCGGATGGCAAGGACCGTTTACCGTCCTTAAAAAGATCTCACGTACCAACTACAAGATCTCCATCAAAGGAAAGGAGAAGGTCTTCCACATAAATCTGCTAAAGAAATATTTGGAAAGACCGGTGCCATCCTCCGAGCATCTCCTGGCTGTCGCCATAGCAACGGAAGACGAGGAAGATGATGATGGTTGCATGGAGTATCCATTGCAACCCACAGAATCCTTTAAAGATGTCAAGTTCGGCGACAATCTCTCACCAGAACAACAAACAGAAACCAGGGCTCTACTAAAACAGTACAGTGCAGTCTTAACGGATGTACCTGGTCGAACAAATCTCATTGAATTTGATATGAAATTAACAAACGAGACCCCTGTTCAAACCAGAGTTTACCCCATCCCGTACGCTAAAGCTGATGCACTTCGCGGAGAAATAGACAAGCTGCGTCAGGCAGGAATTATCAGTGAGTCTACATCTCCTTACAGCTCGAGTGTAGTGCTGTTGCAGAAGCCCAATAAGGAAGTTCGGCTGTGCATTGATTACAGGTTGCTAAACTCGGTAACGGAATTCCAGCCCGAACCTCTCCAAACTGTTTCTGAGTTGTTCACCAAGCTCAGCAAAGCAAAGATCTTCTCCAAGATTGACCTCAGCAAAGGTTATTATCAAATACCAGTCAAGGAGGAAATTAAACCTTTGTTAGCTTTCAGCACTAGTGAAGGACATTACACATTTAACGTGATGCCGTTCGGTTTGCATAACGCACCAGGAGTGTTCACCAGGATGATGAGGAAGCTTCTAGAACCTTTGCAAAGTCCCCATATCCATAATTTCATGGATGACATCTTAATTGCATCGGAAACCTATGAAGAACATATTGCTACGGTTGCTATGCTCCTCAGGAGACTACAGGAAACGGGTCTCACAGCCAGACCTAGCAAATGTCTCATCGGGTTTGAACAGTTAGACTTCCTGGGGCACACTATTTCTCACGGATGCAGTTGGCCTATCAAGAAGAACGTGGAGAAAATAATGGCAGCAAAAAGACCCCGAACGAAGAAAGACGTACGTTCCTTCATATCGCTATGTGCATACTATCAGAAGTACATCCAGAACTTCAACGGACTGACGGCACCTCTGACTGACCTCACAAAGAAAGGTTGTCCTGATAAGGTCATATGGGATCAAAAGTGCGAACACGCGTATAGCACTTTGAAAGGACAGTTGTCTGCATACCCCATTTTGAGGTTGCCTGACCTCAAGAAACCTTTTCTACTGAGAGTCGACGCGTCAGGTCAGGGCATCGGGTCAACACTGCTTCAAGCCGATAACAGTGACCTGAACATGCTATTTCCAGTTGCCTATGGCAGTCGGAAATAGTAAATAAAGCGGAAAAAAAAAAAAAAAAAAAAAAAAAAAAAAAAAAAAAAAAAAAAAAAAAAGGAACTACAGCGTAGTTGAAAGGGAATGTCTTGCTCTGATTGACGGTATCAGACGCCATCATGAGTTTCTTTATGGTACATCTTTCACGGTGCAAACAGACCACGCTCCGTTAGCATTTCTTGGTGCCAATAAAGAATTTAACGCAAGGATCATGCGTTGGGCGCTTCTTTTAAGCGTTTATTCTTTCAAAGTGGAATATATTCCGGGAAGACAGAATGTCGGGGCTGATTTCCTGAGTAGAAACTGGTCTACAGAGGAAGAAGAGCAAACTGAAGATACCACTCACCCTAAAATCACCAATCAGGTCACCTCCATTGTCAAAAAATGAAACATGAAAAATGGTTTCATGTCTAAAAGTGGGGACGATTGTGACGTACGTCTAGTTTGACAAGTGAATTCTCCCTGATATGATGGATGATTTAAAGGGACTTTTAGCTTTCCATAACATTAGAACCCTTGAACATTTGTTGTAACTTTTCGTTTGCCAGAACTCATTCCACCGGGACTCATTTAGTACGCGGCACGAGATCAAAGAGACAGACTGAGGGATTTCAGGGGAGACTATCGGCGTTATCAAAGACAGTAGTGGTCCCTGATACGAGACGCAGTTGCTTGCCGCTAATTTCGCGTCTCGGTGTCAATCGCAACCGAGCGAACGGGGGAAAGCCGAAACGGGCAGCAGCGAACGGAGATACGAAGACCAGGGGGCGGCTTCTTCTCTTGATTTGGCGGTCAGATCTCCAAAAGTTCGTGAGATCAAATAAGCTGTCAAGTTTATCATGTCCCACTCAACTTACATTCCTGTTTAGCTAAATAAACCATGAAGAATAGACACTTCATCATTCGCTGGCCAGAACTTGATAGTAGCACTAGCGATATTTGAAATCTTGCTAGATTATCCCATGGATTTTCATTTTATTTGCAGTGAATTCTATTTCTGTGCAAAGCGATTGATCACCTTTTGCAATCCCAGCAATAACGAAATCTTTCAGAGTTTCCATACTCGGTTCTTAAACTTCCAGACAGTTTGATGAGACATTTTTTTAAAGTAAATCTTGTGGTGGTCCGGTACGGCCTAGCTAACATAATTACATGAAAGAAAGCCTACCCAAGATCATTTGATTATTATCATCAAATTAAATCTGTAAGATAAACTGGAAGATGAACAGTGCCAGTAGCGATAGTTTATATACTGCTCTATTGTGAAAGATTACCGATTTACCTGACTGTGACCGAGCAGAGTTTTTCCTCACTGGATTAAAAAAAAACTTTCCCGGTCAGTGACTATCATCACGCAGTGAAGGATTATACCATCACCTCATTTTTCACCCCTATGTCGAACTGCGACAGTGCCATCCCATAGACTCGTTTCTTTATAATAAAACACAAGAACTCTTAGAACTTTAGCGGGAATATTTGCTCTCAGTGAATCCTCGCATTATCTGGGGCGGGACATAGAAGGACTAGACAGTTGTCATACGTCAAGAGTTAATTATTGTGTTTATCATTCTAAGGGATTGTCTGATGCTGCAACTCGGTAAGTGTGTGGTGTATATGAGTGTGGATCCGCACAGTGTGTATGAATGACAGAAGATTTAATTTTTTTGCAACAAACCATTTGTTAACTTGCCTACCGGGTAATACGTTTTCTGTATACCCGGCATTGTTCCTTTAGTGGGATAATTTGTTAACTCTGTTTCATCCCTCCCCCCCCCCCCCTTTTTTTTTCTTTGCTTAGTAAAGGGAAGACACCAGTTGGGATAACAGTATTTTTTTGTCTACCACCATAACTAATTTGGTAACACCTCTTTTCAGAGTAATTAACTTCACTGTTAGGTTAACGTACCCGTGTTCCTGATATTATCTATCTCTGGACTGGGTTTATCTTTGTCTAATAAGCGGGTGAAAAAAAAAAAAACACACACACACACCCACACAAATAGTAATACGTCTTACAAGGAGAAGGACAAGAAAAACCTACGTTGCGGCCACAAGGCCTTCGACAGGGACAGACAAACAAGAGACAGGAGGGAAAGAAAATGAGAATTAAGTAGAGAACATGAAACTATAAAAATAAGAGAAAAAAACTCCCTTAATATTAAGTCCAGTCACATGTGAAGCAAAGCAGGATGGCTGCCACTAAACCGGAAAGAGGAAGTTGACAGTACATAAAGATAAGAAATAATAAAAACAAGGACTGGAAAAGAGTGAGAAAAAAGTAATCAATAAATAATAAATAAAATAAAATAAATAATAAATAAATTTAAAACAAATAAATAAATAAAAATAAAAACTAAATAAAGAAATAAATAAAATAAAAAATAATAAAGGAAAAAAAATTTAAAAAAAAAAAAAAAAAAAAATTAAATAAAATAAATAAACAAATTAAAAAAATAAATAAATAAAATTATTAAATTAAAAAAATGGTAATTTAAAAAAAAAAAAAAAAAAAAAAAAAAATAAGCGGGAAGGGCTTAGTCGATACCAATCTTCTTCACCCCTGCCAAATTTGTTATTTGCATTTGTGTACTTATGATAGTTTATGTAATACCTGATATTTGTTAGTGATTGATGTTTAAAGTGAATAAAATCACATAAACTCATTTAGTACGGTGTTGGACATACCCACAGCCCAACTTTTCCCCTATTCGTTTAATATAGTTTGTATCTACATCGTCTGTGTGTGTGAAAAACACCAAATCGGTGTGCGGAAGAGAAGATTGAGAGAAGCGATTTGTCGTAAATAAGTCTGTCTTTACTCTCCTCCAGCACGCTGTGAAGCAACTATTGAATCTCTACATTTTCTATCACTGAGCTTTCCATCATCATTTTCCACTCTAAACCGGACCACTATTTCTAAGACTCTTTTCTCTCAAAATAAATTTACGACAATATTCCCACTATCATACAAATCTTTTCTTTTGTTCTTACTAACCTGAGTATTTACTGGATAGATTAATTAGGGACTTGTCCTTTGTTTTCTTTACTGACTATTCCATACACTTATTGTTAACTTTTGATCTTTTGGGTGAATTAACCTCTTTTGGGATCTTCTTCTCTTTTCCTTTACCAGAGGGGAGAACCTATTTGATTAATTTCTCATATTTGTGTCTGTAAACCATGATCTATTGATGTATATGATTTATGTTGTAAAGTTCTATTGATAAATAAACTTAATAAACCTTAAGTTATTGTGTTGGTCAACTCCTACCTTAACTGTTATCCATAGTTTGTTTTCACGTTTGTGCGTATTTGTCACAGAATTGTCTGCACGTGGGTGCAGTGTAACTTGTATTTTGTATAAGGAGAGAAAATGCGTCTGATTTTAAATATAGTCGTACAGATAGGCTGGATTAGAGAAATTATTCAATCCAGAGACTGTTCTTTTCTCTTACACTATCACCTCGTGAGACAAACTATTTCTTACACCTTACTCTCACATATTTATCACTATCACCTTTGCTCAGACAGGACTATAAACACCTATTACCTATCTTATAAAAATCTACGACACAAGGTCTCTAATACTTCATTCCCTAACGGCAGTATCTGCTTTGGAAATACTATCAGCGGTTTTTCTCACTGTCATACAAAATGTCAGTTATTCCACAGGTATTTTGTTCTTTCGGTCTGTTCCCTTTCGCGATCTTAGCATATCATTTAAATTCTTCTATACCTGGCAAGCACCCATTTATGAAACTATGTCATTTCTTGGTTCTCGTTTTGTTTTGATTTCCATAAATCAGAGAAATGCCTTGACATGTGAGTTGATGATTCTTATATTTATGTTTCTCTTGGTATATTTTCTTTGCTGAACACACTCGGGAATATAAAGTGAAAGCGGAGTTATAAAGGTGAATATTCAGTATTTCCCTAGTGACATTAGTTCGTTATTGTATACATCTTTACATCAGGCCATAATTTTGTTTCATATAACATTCTTTGTTGTTGCAATAAGTTTCTTTACATTGGTATTTCTGTTTTGTTTAATATTTTTATTTGTTAATTAATTATTGATTTTTTTCCCCCCAACGTGTTTTCATGTGTTTGCTGTGTTTCTTTTGTCATTTTCTCATAGCCTTTCTATTGTCATCTTGTTTTCTTGCCGTGACAGTGACAGTGTATGACGATGTGTGGTTCTAGCGTATTAGTTATAAAGATGGGTTAGGTGGGGGAGACGAATATTAGCTGTGGGAGTAAAAAAAAGGGCTGGAAGGTCTGATCCCATAAGCGGGTAAGACAAACAGAACGCGAAGATGGAATGGGGGACATAAAGAATCAGATACATCCTCTGTGTAAGTTATGAAAATAGTATACATTAAGGAAACCTATCTACATCCTTACATGGCAGTCTTCGTAAAAGAAGTAGGTAAAGGTACTCCCATTACAGAAACATGCAGTATGGGATTGAAGTGTTAGAGACTTCTCAATACTAGGTCCAGCTTTTTATTAGGTGGGATGACCAGTTCTATTCCTCTCTATATATATATCTCATCTCATAATCGGAACCTCTTCTACCCCGTGAAACGAGGTGTAGAGGGGACCCAAGTGCACAAGGCCCATGGGCAGGACATGTAATCGAAGTGACTTGGCAAACAGGTGATTAGCCTGTTCTATATATATATATACACATTAAAATTTTCGCCGGTGCTACGGAGTTCGTGCACTGTGCTGAGATCCTCCTTGTGTGATCTAAGGGAGGAGATCGGAGCACTGATGGAGTTGTCCGTGTGCAATGAAGATAGTCCTTGAAAACCAAACCAAACTTCCTCCCTGCCTTTGTCTTCCCTAACCTAAGAATATATTAAATGTCTTAACCTTTACAATTGCACGTCTGGTAACCTTTAGCAGACGGCGTTAATATCATATACCGTAACAATTCCCTGTACACCGGGGAAAAAAAAATCGATAGATTTTTTTTCAATATCTATCCGACTTAACAATTTTTCAAAAAAAATTTAACACAATTGTGACATATGGCCGACGATGTTCTGAGTAGAACCGTGTTGCGGTCGTGTCAACTAACTATTTGTCATAGTCATCTAACATAAATCACATTATATATCAATATTATACATATTATTATATCAACTAAATAAATGTCCAATGTTAATAGTGAATGATAAAATTAAATTAAAGTAAGGTCTGTCGTATTAGTATGTCATATAGGAATTAATTTGACTAATTAAAATTAAATTAATTAATTAAATTAAGAGTTAAATTATTAAGGTTCTAATGTAACGCGATGTTATGAGAGAAGAAAAGACAAACTAAGTGAGAAGAAATAGAAAGAAATTCGAATATAAGTTTTAACTTAATTGTGTGTGTTAAGTGTTAGTGAATAATAACTATCTAATTTAACTAACTAAATAATGTATAGGTACATTAAAAAAAAAATTATTAATCTAATACTTGTGTGAGATTTATTTTCTCTTTTCATAATTTCTTCTTTTAGTATTTCGTTCTCTTTTTTTTTTTTTTTTGTTCTTTCATTTCATTTTTTTTCTCACATTTCATTTTATTGATAATAATTCAATTAAGAAGTTAAGTTAACTAATTAATTAGTATAGGATATGATGATCCATCCGTAGTCTTGATCCTGATGAATTCTTTTAGGCAAAAATGTTCAAACGTTTACGTTGGAAAGAAATGTCATTTATCCTAGCATCCAAGAATTAAGTATACACAGGAACATCAGTTCGGTTTGTCGTCAGACATAAATCCATGATTGTTCAAAGAGTATTCATATCTCGTGTATGGACGTTAGACGAAGTTTGAATGTCTATATATACCTTGATTGTCTTTTAATTCAATTCTGTGATGCATATAGTGTTTATACAGTTTAAATTAAGGCAAGGTTAGTTCCTTTATAGTTGATACTTCGTTCAATCCAATGTAGTGCTGATTAAAATAGGTTAAGAGTGTCAATGTTGATTATTCGTCGTCAATAGGATTACGTGACAATGCATCTGCCACACAATTTTCAGTGCCAGGTATGTGTTCAATGGAGAACTCGAATGGCTGTAGGATGATTGAATATCTGGCAAGCTTCTGGCTTGTATGATTTGATCGACGCAAGGCTGCTACAGCACGTTGGTCCGTCTGTATGGTGAAGGGAGCACCGAGCAGGAATTTTTCAAGCTTCGTTATTGCCCAGATCACAGATAAAAGTTCCTTGTCGACTGTTGAATACTTCGTTTCTGCCGGCTTCAGCTTTCTTGAAATGTATAACGTAGGATGTAGAATGCCATCATGGTTCTGGAGCAGGCATGCACCAATGCCGTAGTTACTAGCATCTGTTCGTAAGAAAAATCTTTTGGAAGCATCGGGAAGTCTTAAAATTGGTTCATGCGAGAACAAATTTATAATTTTGTTGAAAGTTTCATTGCATGTACCAGTCCATGTCACCTTCACCGGCATATCTTTTTTTAACAATGAAGACAATACAGCCGTGATGGATGACAAGTTTGGTATGAATCTACTGTAATATTGAACAAGTCCTAACAAACTCCTGACCTGTTTCTTCGTCTGAGGAACTGCTATGTTTAGAATTTTGGAGACTGTACTAGGTAACGTTCGGATATATCCCGATCCAATGATATGTCCCAAAAAGGTTATCTCATTACACGCGATTTGCACCTTTGTAGGTTTAGCAGTTAGATGATAATTCCTTAGAGTGTCAAAAACATATCTAAGTCCAGAAACATGTTCCTCAAACGACGAACTAAACAAGCATATGTCGTCAATATATGTAATAACGTCTGGTCTACCTGATAAAATTTGTCGCATCAGGCGAATGAAGGTAGCTGGCGCATTAACAAGCCCAAAAGGCATCACATTCCACTGGTATAGACCTTGTGGAGTGGAAAATGCGGTGTAGTACTTAGCCTTTTCGGTCAGTGGTATCTGCCAATAACCTTTAGTTAAGTCTATCTTACTAAATATAGTTGCGTTGGATAGACGTGGTAGTAAGTCGTCAATAAGTGGATGTGGTTCGCTGTCAACTATAGTCTTAGCATTTAATTTTCTATAATCAACACATAGTCTGATGTTATTGTCCTTCTTCCGGACAATCACTAATGGAGAAGAGAATGGCGAATTACTAGTCTCAATGATTCCCAGAGACAACATCTGTTCAAGTTCCTTAGTAGTTTTAGCAAGGAAATGTAAAGGAACAGAATAGGGATGTACACGAATAGGTGTATCGTCATTGAGAGTAATGTCATGACTGATAGCCGATGTGCGACCCGGGAACGTCGGTCAACACATCTGGATAAGATTGTAATAGATTAGCAATCTGTAGACGCTGTTGCGGTGTAACCGTTGAAGAGATGGTTACATCCCGCCAAGATTCAGTAGGTTGAACTACTGGTACAGGTAACGGTAACTGTACCTCAGGAAAAGAAGATTCTTCTTCCTGGATGACAGATAAGTTAGTATAATGACAAGTGGATACTGTGTTGTCATCTAGTTCATGAAAAATTGACTGTAAGTGTTCAGGACGTGTATGAAATTGCTTGAGCATGTTAATATGAAATATCTTTTTGTGTCCCTTGATATCTAAGACGTAATCAACGTCGGAAATTTTATCAATGACTTTGTAAGGACCATTCCAAGATATCAATAATTTATTGTTATTGTGAGGAAGTAACACATAAGCCTCGTCGCCTGGGAATAATTGGCGTAATCGTCGAGACCTATTTTGTAGAGATCGAGCCTTAGCTTTTGCAGCCTCAGAAGAAGCTGTTGCCAACTGGCAAGACTCAATAATGTTCTTCCGAAGATTAATCACGTACTCGTAAGATGACTGAGTGTCCTGAGTCATCTCCTCGTCAATTAATAAGTCTTTTATTAGTCCCATAGGACCTCTTGGGGGAGCACCAAAAACTAATTCAAAGGGAGAGAAGCCAGTTTGTTCATGCGGTACCTCCCGATAAGCAAATAGAACAGCTGGGAGTGCTCTGTCCCAGTCATGAGGGTGCTTAGCAGTAACCTTATGTAGTAGTTGTTTAAGTGTACGGTTAAGTCTTTCAACCGCACCATTACTCATCGGATGATAAATACTACTTAAATTCCTGTCAATGTCCCAAGTTTTCATGACTTCCTTCATGGTGTCAGATATAAACTGTGACCCATGGTCTGATAAAAGTTTTCTAGGAAACCCTATTCTAGAAAAGATGAGATGTAGTGCATCAGCTACATCTGTGGTAGTGGTGGTCTTTAATGGGATAGCTTCTGGCCATCGTGTGCACAAATCAATGCACGTAAGGACGAATCTATGTCCTCTGGCCGATGGTAGCAATGGACCAATAATGTCTATTGCCATTTTGTCAAAAGGTCTCACTGAGATATCGCAAGCCTGAATAGGCGCCGTGTGAAAAGCTCCACGTGCTTTCACTTCTTGGCATGTAGTACAGGAACGTACATACTGCGAAATATCTCTTGACACCCCTGGCCAAAAGAATGAAGACAGTACTCGAGATCGTGTTCGAGTATATCCCATATGTCCAGCACAATGTGAGTCATGTGCATGTTGAAGAATGTACCGTCTAAAAGTATATGGGACCATAACTTGTTGTTTCATTTGTGATTTGTCATTAAAACATCTAATCAATATGTCATTTTTAATAACAAAACAATGTTTGTTATTATTACCTGAGGATAGATTGTCAACTTTATCAACCAACTTAAAAAATTTTTTTAAAGATTTATCCTCTTTTTGTTTGGTTGCAAATGTTTCCCTGTCAATAGGTGAATTGACTACAAATTCCTCTTGGTTGTCTGCATCCATTTTTATTATCATCAACTTTCTCCATGAGTTGAGTCTGCGCTCTAGTCGTCACGGCGTTTCCAGTGCATAGGTTATGTTTCTCCCATTCTATAATCTCATCTGGAGTACAATCTTTACTGCCGTGTATACGACCAACCATCAAATCAGCTATAGGCTTTTTTAGCATACATACTTTTACGTTCCCTGTGAAGAAAGGAGTGTTAACATGAATAATAGCTGTGGGGTAAAACTCTATTGTTCCACCAAAAGTCATGCAACGGACATATTCCCCTGTTGCACAGCTGGGATGTACCAGCGACTGTCGTACACCAATCGTTGTGGATCCCGAATCCCTCAACACTGAGACGACGGATCCATTAACTAATCCTCTGTTAAAAATTAATAGGCCTGTTCCATCGTTGACTGCAAGACCTACCTGTGGTATAATATGTCCGCAGTTAAGCACTGTTTCTTTCGCCTTCTGAAAAATAAGATTGCATTGCTGGCAACTATTTGCCACATTATAATTAATAGCAAAACATGCAGCAGAAGACTGTGTTGTATTATTGTCAAGTGGGACCTGAGCTATAGGGGTAGTATTATTTGTAACTGCCGCCCCTGTATTATGGTTGTAATGAGATGATCCCCGAGAATGAGATCGATTCCGAGTATAATTGTTAAAATTATCTCGTCGCCCTCTATAGTAACTATTATCTCGATGTCTCGAGCCATGATTATTACCATTCCAGTTGTTATTATTATTGGGAGTATGTGATCGATTATAATGAGTGTTATGTTGACTATTGTGGTAGTTTGTTTGAGGTGAATAATTTCTATCTCGTGATCTACCTCTGTTGAACTCATTTTTATTGTTGAAATCATTATTATGTCCCTTCTGAAAGTTAACGTTATGATTTCTTTGGAACCTGCTTCTGTCTACACTGTGATGTCTTTGTTTGTTATTGTGATTGTAGGCCATATTAGACGCCACAGGTAGAGGTTCTCTTAATGAGGAGTTAGAAATGGTTGCATTCGGATGTGCCGAACAGTAGTTTAAAGAAATTTTTTCTAACTCGTCCATGGTACCTGGTTTACGCTCCTGCAAATATGCAAAAAAATGGCTGGCTAACTGAAGATAATACCTTATCCCGCAGTAGTAAATCAACTAATTTGTCGTATGATTTGTTGACTTCTGCCAGTTCAACCCATCTATTAAATGTATTGCGTATGTTCGCAATGAATCCTGCAAAATCCTTTGGAGATTCAGGTAAAATTCCCTTAAATTTTAACCTACAGTGTTCCTCGTCCAGGTGAAACCTTCGTAAAAGCAAGGACTTAATAGCACCGTAGTTATTAGCTATTGATGGGTCAGCATTTTGAGAAGCTGTCAGTGGTTCTCCAACCAAGAATTCATTTAATTTGAGTACCCATGACTCTTCAGGCAAATGGTTAGATTTGCAAGTCTGTTCAAAACGTGCCAGGAACGATGAAAGGTCGTCGACGTTCAAGTTGAAAATGGGTAATTTAAAGTTGTAGAAGTGTTTAGGTTGGCTGGATGATGATCCATTTTGTGCGTTATTATTCTGGTTTGCATCAGCACTTTGTGCTTGTAATCTTGCTGTCTCCAATTTAATACGCGCCAATTCCATTTCTTGTTGTAAAATAATTTCCTCTCGTTTCAATTTATTCTCTTCTTCCTGTTTGGCGATTGTTCTTTGCTCTTCTCTTTCACGTTGAGCAATCTCTCTCAGTCTATTTTCCTTGGCAATTTGCTTCATCTCAAGTTCTGCTTCCTCTTTCTTTAATGCAGCTTTTTTCTCTTCTTCCTCTTTCTTTAATGCAGCTTTTTTCTCTTCTTCTTTTCTTTCATATTTTTCCAGTTCTGATTCAGCAAACTGACGAAGTTCTTGAGATTTATAACCATATTCACGACCAATCTTAACGAAATGGTCTATAGTAAGCATTTTGACTTTTATCTGTAAGTAATTATTGATAATTACTGATTAAATTAGTCAATAGTAGCTTCAGAGTAATTATTATACTTACTCAACTTAGAAATATTCAATATAAGTAATCACAATAGTACTGAACTTAATGTCTAAGTTCAACTAATAGACAATATTTTGTAACAATATTGTATCTAAATAATACTATATCATAAATAGTTATGATATCTGTTAAATATAATGTAATTATATCACACAATTAATCTCAATATCCAATAATGTTGGGTATAATTCCTAGTAATTATATTGTTCAATGTACTAAGTCACTCTCTTAGTACCAGAAAAGTATATTAAATAATATACAATGGGTCTATTACCTCAAAGGTAGCTATAAGATTATTTATTTTGTCAATATATATATTATATTATTATGCCCTAGGCATCTATGATAAATTGTAGTGCTACTTTCTTGGACTATCACTGCATAATTATGCAATGTCCCATATTAACCTTAAATTTCAGAAAAAATTAATTAAATTAAATTACAAGTGTATTATTGCATATAATTATCATATTATTAATGTAATATTAATATATATTATGAGGACAGACAAGCAATGATGCAACTAAAGGGTACAAACAATGTTAAGACGCAAACAAGACATTTTCACAATTAAAAATGAATTTATGAACTAAATAAAATAAGCGGAAATGTCACAGACCAAATGAAGGGCAAGGTCTGACCGGAGGTCAACTGAATATTCAAGGTACACACAAAAAAAAAATGACTGCGAAAAATGATGACGTCACAGGACTCATAACGGACGAAAATTAACAATCATAAAATAAATGATAGTCAGAGGAGAATGGACGAAATAGTAACGAACATGGTACAGAACTGAATAAAATTATTAACTGAATACGAATAAAATACACCAATTATCTACGGGACAGTACAGCTAACGCAAATCGCCAAACGATAGCAGATTTGGACAACAAGTCCAATGTCAAACCTCAATGGGGTTTCCAAAGGTGCAATCGTTTAACTGCCCTAAGAAACGACCGAAATTAATTCAGGCATCGTGAGAGCCGCAGAATTTAATTTCAGTTCATCCTCCCTACCTCCCACGAATTAACAACAAATACATACGATGGAAAACAAATTTAACATATATATACATGAAAATACATAGACATGCCTGATCAAAGCAAAATGGACTCAGCACTGTTATTTATCGACCGACAAAGGTCACACCTAAATGACTTATCTTTTGTGCTCAGTTCGGACTCCTGTCGATGACGGTATGCACCAACGGTGTAGAAGTGTGTCTGACTGTTTGCTCTTGATGCATATACAGGGTTTATTCGTTGACTTTGTTATTTTTTTCTCCGTAGAAACTAGGCTTGCTGCTGTCAACTTATGGCATGTACACGAACTTTGGTGACGTCACGTTGTTAGGGATTATACTGAGTACTGCGTCATAGGTCATAATTCAGCACATCATGTGATCGTCCTTCAAATGTAAACAATTGTTAATTTCCGAATTTTTTTTCGATCCCCAATCAATGGACACCATCTGTTGAAGGCGATCTTCTCTGTTGTTCTGGAACATTCAATTTGACAACAATGTTCCATATAATGTCAATAAAGTGGTTATAAATTCTGGCCATGTTAGTTGAGTTCTTATATGGTTTCATTCAATATTTTCATCGTGTCAATTGGTGTTGCTTTACGCGAATGCGGGGTGGGGTAGAAAAACGTGTGAGCAAACATTTGAAAGTTGCAATTATATTGAACTTGTAATTCCATTGACTTGATAAGTCGGTTCATTGAGTCCACAAATATTTAATACAGTTTACACGTCAAGACGATTCATGCATGTTGATCACAAAAGTACATATTATAACTTGAAAATATATGGCATATATATGTAGATATCCTATCAGTCCTTGTCCAATAATCAAATTACTGTATGCAGATTGTCATAGCTGTATGCACGCGCGGTTGGGGTTTTCCAACGGCCGACAGTGAGTCTATGAGTCTGGCAAAATCAAATACTATGGACTGTAATTCATCCTTCCTTAATTTTCACTTTCGTACTGACCTTTAATCATTTCAAATCTTCGTAATAGCAATGGACTGACCCATGTCCGTACTTGCATAAAATATATCTGTATGGCAATACCATGCCCAACATTGGAAGGAAAGTCAGACGCGTCTTAACAGCTTGACGGTCAATGTAAAAAGGGTATGGTTTCTTAGTTACCGACTGTGTCCTAAACAACGCTATACACGTCATAATCGATCGTGTATGAAGCGTTCAGTAATTGAAACATCTATCGCAATATATTAAATGTCTTAACCTTTACAATTGCACGTCTGGTAACCTTTAGCATGAGTAGAACCGTGTTGCGGTCGTGTCAACTAACTATTTGTCATAGTCATCTAACATAAGTCACATTATATATCAATATTATACATATTATTATATCAACTAAATAAATGTCCAATGTTAATAGTGAATGATAAAATTAAATTAAAGTAAGGTCTGTCGTATTAGTATGTCATATAGGAATTAATTTGACTAATTAAAATTAAATTAATTAATTAAATTAAGAGTTAAATTATTAAGGTTCTAATGTAACGCGATGTTATGAGAGAAGAAAAGACAAACTAAGTGAGAAGAAATAGAAAGAAATTCGAATATAAGTTTTAACTTAATTGTGTGTGTTAAGTGTTAGTGAATAATAACTATCTAATTTAACTAACTAAATAATGTATAGGTAC